>JAHHZJ010003180.1:0-63381 GCA_021437245.1 Aegilops speltoides
GGAAGAATTTACACATCCACATACACACGTGCATGCAAGACTGAAAATATCTAGCCCAAAAAAGGCGGTTCGTGCCTCTAAAACGGATCGCAAGATTGAAAAAACAAACTATTTCGCACTTATAGCTCGAAATTTTCTGGGCCAACTGATCCGAATGGTCTGCAGAAACATGCGCCTTGGCCATGGACCTGTTACAACATGGAGCTAGGCTCACATTAGGGCAGAATCGGTGAACAGATAAAAGACAAAACTCACCCTATTGATGGTATTGACCGAGACTATAAACGTGAGGCAGAAAAAGCTCCGTTTGAGTAATTTTCATAGGTGTTGGAAAGGTATCGGAGAATTGAGATGGTAGGACTTCTAACTTTCCGATCTGGAAGAATATACACATACACATACCCACGTGCATGCGCACTGAAAATATATACCCAAAAAAGGCGGTTGGTGCCCTCAAAAACGGATCGCAAGATTGAAAAAATAAATTATTTCGCACTTATAGCTTGAACTTTTCTGGGCCAACTGATCCGAATGGTCTGCAGAAACATGCGCCCTGGCCATGGACCTGTTACAACATGGTGATAGGCTCACATTAGGGCAGAACCGGTGAACAGAGAAAAAACAAAACTCACCCTATTGATGGTATTGACAGAGACTATAAACGTGAGGCAGAAAAAGCTCCGTTTGAGTAATTTTCATAGGTGTTGGAAAGGTATCGGAGAATTGAGATGGTAGGACTTCTAACTTTCCAATCTGGAAGAATTTACACATCCACATACACACTTGCATGCACACTGAAAATATCTAGCCCAAAAAAGGCGGTCCGTGCCCTCAAAAGTGGATCGCAAGATTGAAAAAACAAACTATTTCGCACTTATAGCTCGAAATTTTCTGGGCCAACTGATCCGAATGGTCTGCAGAAACATGTGCCCTGGCCATGGACCTAGTACAACATGATGCTAGGCTCACATTGGGGCAGAATCAGTGAACAGAGAAAAGACAAAACTCACCCTATTGATGGTATTGACCGAGACTATAAACGTGAGCCAGAAAAAGCTCCGTTTGAGTAATTTTCATAGGTGTTGGAAAGGTATCGGAGAATTGAGATGGTAGGACTTCTAACTTTCCGATCTGGAAGAATTTACACATCCACATACACACTTGCATGCACACTAAAAATATCTAGCCCAAAAAAGGCGGTCCGTGCCCTAAAAAACGGATCGCAAGATTGAAAAAACAAACTATTTCGCACTTATAGCTCAAAATTTTCTGGGCCAACTGATCCGAATGGTCTGCAGAAATATGCGCCTTGGCCATGGACCTGTTACAACATGGTGCTAGGCTCACATTAGGGCAGAATCGGTGAACAGAGAAAAGACAAAACTCACCCTATTGATGGTATTGGCCGAGACTATAAACGTGAGTCAGAAAAAAGCACCATTTGAGTAATTTTCAAAGGTGTTGGAAAGGTATCGGAGAATTGAGATGATAGGACTTCTAATTTTCAGATCTGGAAGAATTTACACATCCACATACACACGTGCACGCAAGACTGAAAATATCTAGCCCAAAAAGGCGGTTCGTGCCCTTAAAAACGGATCGCAAGATTGAAAAACAAACTATTTCGCACTTATAGCTCAAATTTTCTAGGCCAACTGATCCGAATGGTCTGCAGTAAACATGCGCCTTGGCCATGGACCTGTTACAACATGGAGCTAGGCTCACATTAGGGCAGAATCGGTGAGCAGAGAAAAGACAAAACTCACCCTATTGATGGTATTGATGAGACTATAAACGTGAGTCGAAAAACCTCCGTTTGAGTAATTTTCATAGGTGTTGGAAAGGTATCGGAGAACTGAGATGATAGGACTTCTAACTTTCACATCTGGAAGAATGTACACATCCACATACCCACGTGCATGCGCACTGAAAATATCTAGCCCAAAAAAGGCGGTTGGTGCCCTCAAAAACGGATCGCAAGATTGAAAAAACAAACTATTTCGCACTTATAGCTTGAACTTTTCTGGGCCAACTGATCCGAATGGTCTGCAGAAACATGCGCCCTGGCCATGGACCTGTTACAACATGGAGCTAGGCTCACATTAGGGCAGAATCAGTGAACAGATAAAAGACAAAACTCACCCTATTGATGGTATTGACCGAGACTATAAACGTGAGGCAGAAAAAGCTCCGTTTGAGTAATTTTCATAGGTGTTGGAAAGGTATCGGAGAATTGAGATGGTAGGACTTCTAACTTTCCGATCTGGAAGAATGCACATCCACATACACACTTGCATGCACACTGAAAATATCTAGCCCAAAAAAGGCGGTCCGTGCCCTCAAAAACTAATCGCTAGATTGAAAAAACAAACTATTTCGCACTTATAGCTCGAAATTGTCTGGGCCAACTGATCCGAATGTTCTGCAGAAATATGCGCCTTGGCCATGGACCTGTTACAACATGGTGCTAGGCTCACATTAGGGCAGAATCAGTGAACAGAGAAAAGACAAAACTCACCCTATTGATGGTATTGACCGAGACTATAAACGTGAGTCAGAAAAAAGCACCATTTGAGTAATTTTCATAGGTGTTGGAAAGGTATCGGAGAATTGAGATGATAGGACTTCTAATTTTCCGATATGGAAGAATTTACACATCCACATACACACGCACGCACGACTGAAAATATCTAGCCCAAAAAGGCGGTTCGTGCCCTAAAAATGGATCGTAAGATTGAAAAACAAACTATTTCGCACTTATAGCTCAAAATTTTCTAGGCCAACTGATCCGAATGGTCTGCAGAAACATGCGCCTTGGCCATGAACCTGTTACAACATGGAGCTAGGCTCACATTAGGGCAGAATCGGTGAACAGAGAAAAGACAAAACTCACCCTATTGATGGTATTGACAGAGACTATAAACGTGAGTCAGAAAAAGCTCCGTTTGAGTAATTTTCATAGGTGTTGGAAAGGTATCGGAGAATTGAGATGGTAGGACTTCTAACTTTCCGATCTGGAAGAATGTACACATCCACATACCCACGTGCATGCGCATTGAAAATATCTAGCCCAAAAAGGCGGTTCGTGCCCTCAAAAACGGATGGCAAGATTGAAAAAACAAACTATTTCGCACTTATAGCTTGAACTTTTCTGGGCCAACTGATCCGAATGGTCTGTGAAACATGCGCCCTGGCCATGGACCTGTTACAACATGGTGCTAGGCTCACATTAGGGCAGAATCAGTTAACAGATAAAAGACAAAACTCACCCTATTGATGGTATTGAGCGAGACTATAAACGTGAGTCAGAAAAAAGCACAATTTTAGTAATTTTCATAGGTGTTGGAAAGGTATCGGAGAATTGAGATGATAGGACTTCTAATTTTCCGATCTGGAAGAATTTACACATCCACATACACACGTGCACGCGCACTGAAAATATCTAGCCCAAAAAAGGCGGTTCGTGCCCTAAAAAATGGATCGCAAGATTGAAAAAACAAACTATTTCGCACTTATAGCTCGAAATTTTCTAGGCCAACTAATCCGAATGGTCTGCAGAAACATGCGCCTTGGCCATGGACCTATTACAACATGGAGCTAGGCTCACATTAGGGAAGAATCGGTGAACAGAGAAAAGACAAAACTCACCCTATTGATGGTATTGACAGAGACTATAAACGTGAGTTAGAAAAAGCTCCCTTTGAGTAATTTTCATAGGTGTTGGAAAGGTATCGGAGAATTGAGATGGTAGGACTTCTAACTTTCCGATCTGGAAGAATGTACACATCCACATACTCACGTGCATGCGCATTGAAAATATCTAGCCCAAAAAAGGCGGTTCGTGCCCTCAAAAACAGATCACAAGATTGAAAAAACAAACTATTTCGCACTTATAGCTTGAACTTTTTCGGGCCAACTGATCCGAATGGTCTCTGTAAACATGCGCCCTGGCCATGGACCTGTTACAACATGGTGCTAGGCTCACATTAGGGCAGAATCAGTTAACAGATAAAAGACAAAACACACCCTATTGATGGTATTGACCGAGACTATAAACGTGAGTCAGAAAAAAGCACCATTTGAGTAATTTTCATACGTGTTGGAAAGGTATGGGAGAATTGAGATGATAGGACTTCTAATTTTCCGATCTGGAAGAATTTACACATCCACATACACACGTGCACGCGCACTGAAAATATCTAGCCCAAAAAAGGCGGTTCGTGCCCTAAAAATGGATCGCAAGATTGAGAAACAAACTATTTCGCACTTATAGCTCGAAATTTTCTAGGCCAACTGATCCGAATGGTCTGCAGAAACATGCGCCATGGCCATGGACCTGTTACAACATGGAGCTAGGCTCACATTAGGGCAGAATCGGTGAACAGAGAAAAGACAAAACTCACCCTATTGATGGTATTGACAGAGACTATAAACGTGAGTCAGAAAAAGCTCCGTTTGAGTAATTTTCATAGGTGTTGGAAAGGTATCGGAGAATTGAGATGGTAGGACTTCTAACTTTCCGATCTGGAAGAATTTACACATCCACATACACACTTGCATGCACACTGAAAATATCTAGCCCAAAAAAGGCGGTCCGTGCCCTCAAAAACGGATCGCAAGATTGAAAAAACAAACTATTTCGCACTTATAGCTCAAAATTTTTGGGCCAACTGATCCGAATGGTCTGCAGAAATATGCGCCTTGGCCATGGACCTGTTACAACATGGTGCTAGGCTCACATTAGGGCAGAATCAGTGAACAGAGAAAAGACAAAACTCACCCTATTGATGGTATTGACCGAGACTATAAACGTGAGTCAGAAAAAAGCACCATTTGAGTAATTTTCATAGGTGTTGGAAAGGTATCGGAGAATTGAGATGATAGGACTTCTAATTTTCTGATCTGGAAGAATTTACACATCCACATACACACGTGCACGCGCACTGAAAATATCTAGCCCAAAAAAGGCGGTTCGTGCCCTCAAAAACGGATCGCAAGATTGAAAAAACAAACTATTTCGCACTTATAGCTCGAAATTTTCTAGGCCAACTGATCCGAATGGTCTGCAGAAACATGCGCCTTGGCCATGGACCTGTTACAACATGGAGCTAGGCTCACATTAGGGCAGAATCGGTGAACAGAGAAAAGACAAAACTCACCCTATTGATGGTATTGACAGAGACTATAAACGTGAGTCAGAAAAAGCTCCGTTTGAGTAATTTTCATAGGTGTTGGAAAGGTATCGGAGAACTGAGATGATAGGACTTCTAACTTTCACATCTGGAAGAATGTATACATCCACATACCCACGTGCATGCGCACTGAAAACATCTAGCCCAAAAAAGGCGGTTGGTGCCCTCAAAACGGATCGCAAGATTGAAAAACAAACTATTTCGCACTTATAGCTTGAACTTTTCGGGCCAACTGATCCAATGGTCTGCAGAAACATGCGCCTGGCCATGGACCTGTTACAACATGGAGCTAGGCTCACATTAGGGCAGAATCGGTGAATGATAAAAGACAAAACTCACCCTATTGATGGTATTGACCGAGACTATAAACGTGAGGCAGAAAAAGCTCCGTTTGAGTAATTTTCATAGGTGTTGGAAAGGTATCGGAGAATTGAGATGGTAGGACTTCTAACTTTCCGATCTGGAAGAATGCACATCCACATTTACACTTGCATGCACACTGAAAATATCTAGCCCAAAAAAGGCGGTCCGTGCCCTCAAAAACTAATCGCTAGATTGAAAAAACAAACTATTTCGCACTTATAGCTCGAAATTGTCTGGGCCAACTGATCCGAATGGTCTGCAGAAATATGCGCCTTGGCCATGGACCTGTTACAACATGGTGCTAGGCTCACATTAGGGCAGAATCAGTGAACAGAGAAAAGACAAAACTCACCCTATTGATGGTATTGACCGAGACTATAAACGTGAGTCAGAAAAAAGCACCATTTGAGTAATTTTCATAGGTGTTGGAAAGGTGTCGGAGAATTGAGATGATAGGACTTCTAATTTTCCGATATGGAAGAATTTACACATCCACATACACATGTGCACGCGCACTGAAAATATCTAGCCCAAAAAAGGCGGTTCGTGCCCTAAAAAATGGATCGCAAGATTGAAAAAACAAACTATTTCGCACTTATAGCTCGAAATTTTCTGGGCCAACTGATCCGAATGGTCTACAGAAACATGCGCCCTGGCCATGGACCTGTTACAACATGGTGCTAGGCTCACATTAGGGCAGAATCAGTTAACAGATAAAAGACAAAACACACCCTATTGATGGTATTGACCGAGACTATAAACGTGAGTCAGAAAAAAGCACCATTTGAGTAATTTTCATAGGTGTTGGAAAGGTATCGGAGAATTGAGATGGTAGGACTTCTAACTTTCCAATCTGGAAGAATGTACACATCCACATACCCACGTGCATGCGCATTGAAAATATCTAGCCCAAAAAAGGCGGTTCGTGCCCTCAAAAACGGATGGCAAGATTGAAAAAACAAACTATTTCGTACTTATAGCTTGAACTTTTCTGGGCCAACTGATCCGAATGGTCTACAGAAACATGCGCCCTGGCCATGGACCTGTTACAACATGGTGCTAGGCTCACATTAGGGCAGAATCAGTTAACAGATAAAAGACAAAACTCACCCTATTGATGGTATTGAGCGAGACTATAAACGTGAGTCAGAAAAAAGCACCATTTGAGTAATTTTCATAGGTGTTGGAAAGGTGTCGGAGAATTGAGATGATAGGACTTCTAATTTTCCGATATGGAAGAATTTACACATCCACATACACACGCACGCAGACTGAAAATATCTAGCCCAAAAAAGGCGGTTCGTGCCCTAAAAATGGATCGCAAGATTGAAAAACAAACTATTTCGCACTTATAGCTCGAAATTTTCGGGCCAACTGATCCGAATGGTCTCTGTAAACATGCGCCTGGCCATGGACCTGTTACAACATGGTGCTAGGCTCACATTAGGGCAGAATCAGTTAACAGAGATAAAAGACAAAACACACCCTATTGATGGTATTGACCGAAACTATAAATGTGAGTCAGGAAAAAGCACCATTTGAGTAATTTTCATACGTGTTGGAAAGGTATGGGAGAATTGAGATGATAGGACTTCTAATTTTCCGATCTGGAAGAATTTACACATCCACATACACACGCAGCACGCCAGACTGAAAATATCTAGCCCAAAAAGGCGGTTCGTGCCCTAAAAATGGATCGCAAGATTGAGAAACAAACTATTTCGCACTTATAGCTCAAATTTTCTGGGCCAACTGATCCGAATGGTCTGCAGAAACATGCGCCTTGGCCATGGACCTGTTACAACATGGAGCTAGGCTCACATTAGGGCAGAATCGGTGAACAGAGAAAAGACAAAACTCACCCTATTGATGGTATTGACAGAGACTATAAACGTGAGTCAGAAAAAGCTCCGTTTGAGTAATTTTCATAGGTGTTGGAAAGGTATCGGAGAATTGAGATGGTAGGACTTCTAACTTTCCGATCCGAAGAATGTACACATCCACATACCCACGTGCATGCGCATTGAAAACATCTAGCCCAAAAAGGCGGTTCGTGCCCTCAAAAACGGATCGCAAGTTGAAAAACAAACTATTTCGCACTTATAGCTTGAAATTTTCGGGCCAACTGATCCGAATGGTTGCATAAACATGCGCCTGGCCATGGACCTGTTACAACATGGTGCTAGGCTCACATTAGGGCAGAATCAGTGAACCGATAAAAGACAAAACTCACCCTATTGATGGTATTGACCGAGACTATAAACGTGAGGCAGAAAAAGCTCCGTTTGAGTAATTTTCATAGGTGTTGGAAAGGTATCGAAGAATTGAGATGGTAGGACTTCTAACTTTCCGATCTGGAAGAATGTACACATCCACATACCCACGTGCATGCGCATTGAAAACATCTAGCCCAAAAAAGGCGGTTCGTGCCCTCAAAAACGGATCGCAAGATTGAAAAAACAAACTATTTCGCACTTATAGCTTGAACTTTTCGGGCCAACTGATCCAATGGTCTGCAGTAAACATGCGCCTGGCCATGGACCTGTTACAACATGGTGCTAGGCTCACATTAGGGCAGAATCAGTTAACAGATAAAAGACAAAACTCACCCTATTGATGGTATTGACCGAGACTATAAATGTGAGTCACAAAAAAGCACCAATTGAGTAATTTTCATAGGTGTTGGAAAGGTATCGGAGAATTGAGATGATAGGACTTCTAATTTTCCGATTTGGAAGAATTTACACGTCCACATACACACGTGCACGTGCATTGAAAATATCTAGCCCAAAAAAGGCGGTTCGTGCCCTAAAAAATGGATCGCAAGATTGAAAAAACTAACTATTTCGCACTTATAGCTCGAAATTTTCTAGGCCAACTGATCCGAATGGTCTGCAGAAACATGCGCCTTGGCCATGGACCTGTTACAACATGGAGCTAGGCTCACATTAGGGCAGAATCGGTGAACAGAGAAAAGACAAAACTCACCCTATTGATGGTATTGACAGAGACTATAAACTTGAGTCAGAAAAAGCTCCGTTTGAGTAATTTTCATAGGTGTTGGAAAGGTATCGGAGAATTGAGATGGTAGGACTTCCAACTTTCCGATCTGGAAGAATGTAGACATCCACATACCAACGTGCATGTGCACTGAAAATATCTAGCCCAAAAAAGGCGGTTCGTGCCCTCAAAAACGGATCGCAAGATTGAAAAAACAAACTATTTCGCACTTATAGCTTGAACTTTTCTGGGACAACTGATCCAATGGTTCATGGAAACATGCGCCCTGGCCATGGACCTGTTACAACATGGTGCTAGGCTCACATTAGGGCAGAATCAGTGAACAGATAAAAGACAAAACTCACCCTATTGATGGTATTGACCGAGACTATAAACGTGAGGGAGAAAAAGCTCCGTTTGAGTAATTTTCATAGGTGTTGGAAAGGTATTGGAGAATTGAGATGGTAGGACTTCTAACTTTCCGATTTGGAAGAATTTACACATCCACATAGACACTTGCATGCACACTAATAATATCTAGCCCAAAAAAGGCGGTCCGTGCCCTCAAAAACGGATCGCAAGATTGAAAAAACAAACTATTTCGCACTTATAGCTCGAAATTTTCTGGGCCAACTGATCTGAATGGTCTGCAGAACCTTGCGCCCTGGCCATGGACCTATTACAACATGGTGCTAGGCTCACATTAGGGCAGAATCAGTGAACAGATAAAAGACAAAACTCACCCTATTTATGGTATTGACCGAGACTATAACGTGAGGCAGAAAAAGCTCCGTTTGAGTAATTTTCATAGGTGTTGGAAAGGTATCGGAGAATTGAGATGGTAGGACTTCTAACTTTCCGATCTGGAAGAATTTACACATCAACATACACACTTGCATGCACACTAAAAATATCTAGCCCAAAAAAGGCGGTCCGCGCCCTCAAAAACGGATCGCAAGATTGAAAAAACAAACTATTTCGCACTTATAGCTCGAACTTTTCTGGGCCAACTGATCCGAATGGTCAGCAGAAATATGCGCCTTGGCCATGGACCTGTTACAACATGGTCCTAGGCTCACATTAGGGCAGAATCAGTGAACAGAGGAAAGACAAAACTCACCCTATGGATGGTATTGACCGAGACTATAAACGTGAGTCAGAAAAAAGCACCATTTGAGTAATTTTCATAGGTGTTTTTTTTGACCGTGGAATGTGGGGTAAAACCCCCACAGCAATTCAAAACTTTATTGAAGGCAGGTAACAGTTGCAACAACACGATTACAAGAGGTAACCGAATAAGAAAAAACAAAAAAAAGCAAAGGGCAAAATTAAGGGGGCAAGAAGGAAATCCACTTGAGTAACTCATCCTTGTACCCAGACTTGATTCTATGCTGCATGAGAGAAATGTCATGCCTGAAAGCTCCTCTCCATTTACGAAAACTTGCCCTTTCTCCTCTGAACACCTTTGCATTCCTGATGATCCAGATATTCCAGCAGGCAATAAAAACAACTTCAATGAAAAAGGGTTTATCAAAACTTCTCTTTGCCTGGATGACAAGGTCAGACATTGAGGTTCCAGACGACCAATCAATCTGCAAATAATTCCAAACTCTGACACTGAAATTGCAGTTGAAGAAGAGATGGTCTCTGGTTTCTCGCACTTGCAGGGGGCAAAGCCTGCAAGAAACACCATCATCCATGTGCCTTTGTCTTCTATCAACCATATCCTTGGTGTTAAGTCTGTCCATGGTGAGCATCCATGCAAAAACCTTGATCTTGATAGTGCAAGAAGATTTCCAGATCCAGCAGAGCGGATGGTTGAATGTTTCAGTCTGAAATACATGATTATGGAACAACTTAGGTTTGTAACCCTTGGTGGAACCCTGCCATAACCATACATCCTTGCTGTTGCCAATTCTGGTATGGGAGGTCATCATATTTCTTATCAAATTCAATTCATCAAAAGCTTGGGCAGATAAAGGTAGATGAAAATGCTGGTATAAATCAACTGAATTGAAGATGTCCTTAACAGAAATCCAGGGATCCTTGGCAAAAGAGAAAAGTCTAGGGAATCTAGACTGCAAGGTGGAAACTTCAGAGCCAAGATTCCAGTTATCAGACCAAAAAAGAGCAGTGTCTCCTGCATTGACTTGCACCCAGGAGCAGTCCCTAAAATTCTGCAAAACTTTGCAAATATCCTTCCACCAAAAGGAGCCACAAGCAGTTGTTCCTTGGGGTATGCCATCATGATAATATGAATCCCAAATTAAGGACACCCAAGGTAGATCTTTCCTGTTGAGAAAATTGCTAGCATGCTTAAGGAGCAAAAGCCACATTTTGAACACCCAGATTCAAAATAGCAAGACCACCCTTACTTTTTGGTCTGCAGATCAAATCCCAAGCAGCAAGAGATGGAGCAGGCTCATCCCTATTTTTTCTCCACAGACACTGCCTTTGAATCCTTTCTAGCTGCTTTAGGATTCCAAGCAGTACAGCCAAAGCTGCCCATAAAGAAGATTGGCATGGATGACAAAGCAGAGTTTAGGAACTGCAATCTCTCACCTTGATTAAGGAATGATGAACTGGCAGTCATTCTTCTCTCCATACAGTCCACCAGAGGCATATAGTCAACCATCTTGGGCCTTGTAGTACCCACATGCAAACCAAGGTAAGTAAAAGGCATCTTTCCAATTTGACATCCAAAAGCAGAAGCTAGCTCATTCATGACTGCATGATCAACATTAATAGGAATGATAAAGGATTTATGATAGTAAACATCAAGACCTGTGGACTGAGAGAACACCAACAGCATCTCCTTCAAAGCTAGAAGTTGCTGCCTGTCAGCAGGGAGGATGATCAAGGTATCATCAGCATATTGAATGATAGGGTAGTCTCGATCATGGCAAGGTATAGGTAGCCTTAGGATTCCCTTTCTGAACATATCATTAATGACTGTTTGCAAAAGATCAGCAGCTATCACAAATAAGAGAGGAGAAACAGGATCCCCCTGTCTGACTCCTTTTTTGCAAATAAACTTCCTTCCAGGCACACTATTTAGAAGGACAGAAGAGGTACCAGTGGCAAGGAGCTGCTTCATCCATAAAATCCACTTTTCATTAAAACCTTTGTGTTTGAGAATTTGGAAGATAGCTTCATGCTCAACAAAGTCAAAAGCCTTCTCAAAATCCAATTTGAGGATGACAATGGGCCTCTTAGACTGATGGCATTGATGCAGATACTCAAAGGTCCAACTAATACAGTCTTGAATTGTTCTGCTTTTAATGAAACCATATTGGTTCTTGTGAATGCATTTCATAATTATCTTCTGAAATCTATTGGCAGCCATCTTAGAGAGAAACTTCAGACCCATGCTTGTGAGAGAAATGGGCCTATAATCTCCCACTTCCTCAGGTGACAGTTTCTTGGGTATCAGAGTAATGAAAGAGCTATTAATGTTTTCCAAAGACCGCTGTCCCTCGTGAAAAGCATTAGCCAAATCATAGAATTCACCTGAAATGATGTGCCAACACCTCTTGAAGAATAGACCATTAAAACCATCAGTCCGTGTGCTTTGTCATGTGCATGCGCTTGACCACCTCATCCATTTCCTCTTTTCCAAATGGCTCAAGAAGCACATCCGGGCCCTCTCTGGTGATAAAAGATATGCTAGATCAAATCCCATGACAATCCCTCTTGAGGTGCCCATTCTGTTTTTAAAACAGCTCCAAATAATGCCAGCCATTTGCTCATGGTCAGAAACCACAGAGCCATCAGGTAACTTGAGACTAGCAATTGAGTTTCTCCTGTGCCTCTCAGTGGCCATGGCATGAAAAAACATGGTATTTTCACCCCCAACCTTAATATACCTGATAGTGCATCTCTTCTTCCAGTACATACAGTGCAAGTGAAGAAGCTTTTCCAAATGAACCTTCACAATTTTCCTGAAATTGAACTCCTGCCTAAACAGGGATCTCCATTCCTCCAACTCATCTAAAAGAAAGATCACATGATTACACTTGGTAATTAACAGTTTTAACTTGGAAACACTCATTTGCCATCTCTTAAGGCACATTCTCAGATGTTTAAACTTATCAGCAATCCGAGCAGTAATGTGTGACTTTCTAGAATTTACTAGCCAAGATGATTCCACACACTCCATAAAGCCCTGTAGTTCCAGCCAATAGTTTTCGAACCTAAACAGGTTTGATTTTGGTATGGTTGTCTTGATAGATACTAGACAAGGGACATGATCAGAGGCTGTTCTGGCTAGAGGCAGCACTTCAGTCATTGGATAATCAGTGATCCAATCTACTGAGGTGAAAAACCAATCTAACTGTTCCAGAAGAGGAATGTCTTGCATATTAGACCAAGTGTATGATCTACCTTTAATTGGCAATTCAAGGAGACCCAAATGCCCAATGATCTCATTAAAAATGAACATATCATTGATGTCCCCCCCAGGTAGGTTCCTATTGTCCACTGACCTAAGAAAGTTAAAGTCACCAAGCAAGAACCAATGCTCATTAAAGGGAATATTGAGATTATATAGCCAAGTAACAAAATTATCTCCGCTTCCCTCGGCAAGGACCATAAACAACAACCAAGGTCCAACTTTCATTATTCTGCTCGAAGTAAATCTGAATCACTATAGCAAATTGCTGAACTTCAATGAGGTTTCCAATAAACACATTTGAATTCCAAACTACCGTAATACCACCGAAGCCCTATTGAAGGAGAGCAAGCAAAAGAATCAAATCTTTTAGGGCGAAACTTTTGATTGATCTAGAATCAAAGGATGAGCATTTAGTTTCTTGCAAGCAGTGCTATAGAGCATTGACTTTCCTCCATTTTTCGTCTCGACAGCTCTCTCGCCTAGCATCGTAATTCAAGCCTCTAACATTCCAAAGACAACACATTCCAGTTTCTACATGAATTACTCATTAAAACATAAAGTAGAGTGCATAACCCACATGACACACAGTGTCACATGTCCAAAATGGAACAAAGTCTGACCCATCACACAGAAATAACAAAGTTTATGACATAACTGACAGGCATATAGCATAAAAGCAGCCAAAATAGGGGCCTGCCACACCCAAAAGTCTTTAAGCCGGCTAAACATCGGGATCGACGGATGCAGAGGCAAGTGGGTCCACCATAAGTGCATCCACCGTGAGAAGAGTGGCATCAATGTCCAGTTCTCTCCCAATTTCCTGAAGCCACGCAATTGGAGTCGCCGGGGGGATGTCTTCAGAGGCCTGCTCATCAGACTCATGGGCCATGAAGGGCTTCGCTCTGGGCTTCTTCTTCTTGGGCTGAATAGCAAGCTCATGAAAAACAGGCTTGAAACCATCCCGCTTGACAGAACTCCGGGTGCAACGTCTGACAATAGTTTCCACAAGTGGAGTTGGCGCGAGAGGTTGCCGGGGCTTTCGTGCAGTTGCCACAGGCACAGCAGGAGTATCCACAGGAACCACCTGAGCAGGTATAGAATCAACAAACAGAGCTCTAGCTACTGGCCTGGCCATTTCCTGATCCCTCCAAGTAAGACGAGGTAAATCCAGATCAGAGAATGCAAAATCCCAGCTTCGCTTGGACAGAATGACAGGCGACAGAGGCCGCATTGCGACTGGCTTGGGGACAGAAATCACCATAGGAGCTTGGAGCAAAGCCTCAAAAGATCGTCTCCAAATTAATTCAGGAGGAAGAGGCGGCCCATATGGCACAGCAGGTAAAGCAGGCTCCTCCCTAACCACCGGAGGCTGATAGACCACCAAGGCCCACTGATCAGGAGCAAACTCCTCATTGGGTAGAGGGGCCTCCGGCTGCTCATCATCGAGAACAACCACAGGCGTCATGTGGGCGTCCGCAGCCGAGCTTGGTTGCGCAGATAAATCCACCACCATGGACTCCTGGTCCTGCACAGGTTCAGGATCAACAGCATCATCCCAGTTTCCCCAGTTATCATTGGCAACCTCATTGACCGCAGGAGGAGGTGGAGGCACTGCATTCCATCCCAGAGCCGGAAAAGTAGGTAAGTTGAACGGAGGCAGCTCAGGAAAAGGAACCCCAGGCACTGGATGCGGATTGCCATTGATAGGCATCCAGTCCTCATCTTGCGGCATTTGCTCAGCAAAGTTAGCCCCCAAGATGTACAGAGGAGCCGTCCAAGAAACTCTTGCACCTCCATAGGGTGCAAAATCCATAAACACAACATCCCGTGGCACCAGAATGTCTTCTGGGAAAGAAGCAAAAACCAGCGATCTGACCAAGTAGGGATCCTCGCTAATTCAATGATGAAACTTACCAAAAGTATTGATAGCAGCCCTTATACGATCAGATTGCGAAGATCCAAAGGATGCCCAAGAACATGAGAAGGCCTCGACGGAAACCCTGAACTCATGGAAGTTTTCACCTCATCATGCTTCATAAAACGCACAAAGCGATCATTGCCTAACGGCTGCGGCGGTAGTTGCAGCAGATGAAAACGGACAGCAGCATCTCGGAGCTCAAAAAGCCCAACAGAACGAATCCATGGCTGAGCCGATCTAACCAAAACTCCATGCTCTTGTAACCACTGAACTACAGCCTCTCTAGCAGCCCCTATCTCATCTGGTTGGGGGATAGGCATTACCTCAGCAAGCATGAACTCCTCATGGCGGCGCACAATTGGGGTATGTGGCGAGACGAAGGTTCTTGGAAGGCGATCTTCGCCTCCGTCGATGACATGGTGGCCCGCGGGGACGTACAGCTGAGGGTCCAGATGGAAGTTCGCCATCGGGATGGAGTGCTCTGCCTCCGACGACGGCGAGTACAGCGGCGGAGGAGGGGTTTCAGGCGGCGAGGCAGAGGGAGTCTTGGGGCCAGGGTTGATGGAACTGGACGAGGGAGTTAATGCGGAAGAGGAAGGGAGGTCTAAGCTTGGTAATAGCATTGTCAGAGAGATATTCTCGCAGGGCTCCTCGAAAGTCGTAGCGTTAGCGGTTTTGGGTTGCCAAACGAGCCCCAAAACCTGAGCAAATCTATTGCAATCCTTCCTGATGTGACCCGACCTAAGGCAAGCGATGCACCGCAACTTGGACGGGCAGGCGGCCGCAAAGTGTCCCTTCCTCAAGCATTTTTGGCACGTGAGAACTTCATTGACCATATTCGAAATTAAATCCTCAAAATCTTCCCTTGCTTGCTGAGAGGAAGGAATATCCAAATTGATAGCAGAAGGAGCCGGCCCAGCCCGTTCAGACCCATCGGAGAGCGGCCCATTACCTGTGGCACGTGTTGGCACGTCCACATTCAAAGAACCAGAAATCCCGCCCGAGATAGTCGGCGAGCGATCAGATAACGGCAGTAGATCTTGAACCGTACCAAAGGAAATAGATGGCCTCGCCGACGTCCATCTCAGGCTCACCGGCGGCGCGGGATGAATGACCACTCTCTCATGTGGTGGGATATCATAACCAGCATCTTCAGTAGTTTGAATACAATTTTGTGAAGCCGGATACCGGTACCCACGACATGCATTATAATTTTGAAAGACCGCAAAAGATAATTTCTTGACAACTGAATTAGAAGACTTGAAAGAAGATTTTGATGGCCTAGAGTGCATTGCTAGAACCCCAAGAGCTGCACGACGCTTAGAAGGACTAACTAGGATCCACTCAGCATCACATTCCAAATTCCAGATCCTAAACTCACGACTCCAATTCGGGCCACCATTACTCCAGAGATGAAAGTAACATTTGAAATGATCACAAGCAAAAGATCGAAGACTAAGAATGATCATGGCGATAGCCTTGCACGATACCTGAAAGCCAAATACCTTATCCTTGATCAAGAACACCATAAGATCAATGCCCGAGCCACCAATTGCTGCCTCAAGAGCTGCTGCCACCGAATCTTCATTCAAACGGAAGGAATGACGTCCAAAAGAGACAACCATGGTGAAGATCTCCGAGTCTTCCATGGGGTGCACCGAAAAACCCGTAGATTGAAAAACCTTCTCGGCAAAAACCAAACCCTTGGAGAAATCCAAGCCAAGGGTGGATCCATGATTGGAACCCATGAAAGATGGGTTTAGACGAGTAGATCTGAAGACGCCGGAGAGATCTAGTGGAGAGAAACTAAAATTTAGTGGCTAGGGGTGGAGATCGCCGGAGGTGGTGGGAGATCGCCGTGGAGGGGTGGGGTGGGAGCCATATTCTCAAATTTGCATGCCTCTTTTGTTTTTAATTTTCATAGGTGTTGGAAAGGTATCGGAGAATTGAGATGATAGGACTTCTAATTTTCCGATCTGGAAGAATTTACACATCCACATACACACGTGCACGCGCACTGAAAATATCGAGCCCAAAAAAGGCGGTTCGTGCCCTAAAAAATGGATCGCAAGATTGAAAAAACAAACTATTTCGCACTTACAGCTCAAATTTTCTAGGCCAACTAATCCGAATGGTCTGCAGAAACATGCGCCTTGGCCATGGAACTGTTACAACCTGGAGCTAGGCTCACATTAGGGCAGAATCGGTGAACAAAGAAAATACAAAACTCACCCTATTGATGGTATTGACAGAGACTATAAAAGTGAGTCAGAAAAAGCTCCGTTTGAGTAATTTTCATAGGTGTTGGAAAGGTATCGGAGAATTGAGATGGTAGGACTTCTAACTTTCCGATCTGGAAGAATGTACACATCCACATACCCACGTGCATGCGCATTGAAAATATCTAGCCCAAAAAAGGCGGTTCGTGCCCTCAAAAACGGATCGCAAGATTGAAAAAACAAACTATTTCGCACTTATAGCTTGAACTTTTCTGGGCCAACTGATCCGAATGGTCTGCAGAAACATATGCCCTGGCCATGGACCTGTTACAACATGGTGCTAGGCTCACATTAGGGTAGAATCAGTGAACAGATAAAAGACAAAACACACCCTATTGATGGTATTGACCGAGGCTATAAACATGAGTCAGAAAAAAGCACCATTTGAGTAATTTTCATAGGTGTTGGAAAGGTATCGGAGAATTGAGATGATAGGACTTCTAATTTTCCGATCTGGAAGAATTTACACATCCACATACACGTGCACGCGCACTGAAAATATCTAGCCCAAAAAAGGCGGTTCGTGCCCTCAAAAACGGATCGCAAGATTGAAAAAACAAACTATTTCACACTTATAGCTCAAAATTTTGTAGGCCAACTGATCCGAATGGTCTGCAGAAACATGCGCCTTGGCCATGGACCTGTTACAACATGGAGCTAGGCTCACATTAGGGCAGAATCAGTGAACAGAGAAAAGACAAAACTCACCCTATTGATGGTATTGATAGAGACTATAAACTTGAGTCAGAAAAAGCTCCGTTTGAGTAATTTTCATAGGTGTTGGAAAGGTATCGGAGAATTGAGATGGTAGGACTTCCAACTTTCCGATCTGGAAGAATGTAGACATCCACATACCAACGTGCATGTGCACTGAAAATATCTAGCCCAAAAAGGCGGTTCGTGCCCTCAAAAACGGATCGCAAGATTGAAAAAACAAACTATTTCGCACTTATAGCTCAAAATTTTCTGGGCCAACTGATCCGAATGGTCTGCAGAAACATGCGCCTTGGCCATGGACCTGTTACAACATGGAGCTAGGCTCACATTAGGGCAGAATCGGTGAACAGAGAAAAGACAAAACTCACCCTATTGATGGTATTGACAGAGACTATAAACGTGAGTCGTGAAAAGCTCCGCTTGAGTAATTTTCATAGGTGTTGGAAAGGTATCGGAGAATTGAGATGGTAGGCCTTCTAACTTTCCGATCCGAAGAATGTACACATCCACATACCCACTTGCATGCACACTAAAAATATCTAGCCCAAAAAAGGTGGTCCATGCCCTAAAAAACGGATCGCAAGATTGAAAAAACAAACTATTTCGCACTTATAGCTTGAACTTTTCTGGGCCAACTGATCCGAATGGTCTGCAGAAACATGCGCCCTGGCCATGGACCTATTACAACATGGTGCTAGGCTCACATGAGGGCAGAATAAATGAACAAATAAAAGACAAAACTCACCCTATTGATGGTATTGACCGAGACTATAAACGTGAGGCAGAAAAAGCTCCGTTTGAGTAATTTTCATAGGTGTTGGAAAGGTATCGGTGAATTGAGATGGTAGGACTTCTAACTTTCCGATCTGGAAGAATTTACACATCCACATACACACTTGCATGCACATTGAAAATATCTAGCACAAAAAGGCGGTCCGTGCCTCAAAAACGGATCGCAAGATTGAAAAAACAAACTATTTCGCACTTATAGCTCGAAATTTTCTGGGCCAACTGATCCGAATGGTCTGCAGAAATATGCGCCTTGGCCATGGACCTGTTACAACATGGTGCTAGGCTCACATTAGGGCAGAATCAGTGAACAAAGAAAAGACAAAACTCACCCTATTGATGGTATTGACCGAGACTATAAACGTGAGTCAGAAAAAAGCACCATTTGAGTAATTTTCAAAGGTGTTGGAAAGGTATCGGAGAATTGAGATGATAGGACTTCTAATTTTCCGATCTAGAAGAATTTACACATCCACATACACACGTGCACGCGCACTGAAAATATCTAGCCCAAAAAAGGCGGTTCGTGCCCTCAAAAACGGATCGCAAGATTGAAAAAACAAACTATTTCACACTTATAGCTCAAAATTTTGTAGGCCAACTGATCCGAATGGTCTGCAGAAACATGCGCCTTGGCCATGGACCTGTTACAACATGGAGCTAGGCTCACATTAGGGCGGAATCGGTGAACAGAGAAAAGACAAAACTCACCCTATTGATGGTATTGATAGAGACTACAAACTTGAGTCAGAAAAAGCTTCGTTTGAGTAATTTTCATAGGTGTTGGAAAGGTATCGGAGAATTGAGATGGTAGGACTTCCAACTTTCCAATCTGGAAGAATGTAGACATCCACATACCAACGTGCATGTGCACTGAAAATATCTAGCCCAAAAAAGGCGGTTCGTGCCCTCAAAAACGGATCGCAAGATTGAAAAAACAAACTATTTCGCACTTATAGCTCAAAATTTTCTGGGCCAACTGATCCGAATGGTCTGCAGAAACATGCGCCTTGGCCATGGACCTGTTACAACATGGTGCTAGGCTCACATTAGGGCAGAATCGGTGAACAGAGAAAAGACAAAACTCACCCTATTGATGGTATTGACAGAGACTATAAACGTGAGTCAGAAAAAGCTCCGTTTGAGTAATTTTCATAGGTGTTGGAAAGGTATCGGAGAATTGAGATGGTAGGACTTCTAACTTTCCGATCTGGAAGAATGTACACATCCACATACCCACTTGCATGCACACTAAAAATATCTAGCCCAAAAAAGGCGGTCCGTGCCCTAAAAAACGGATCGCAAGATTGAAAAAACAAACTATTTCGCACTTATAGCTTGAACTTTTCTGGGCCAACTGATCCGAATGGTCTGCAGGAACATGTGCCCTGGCCATGGACCTATTACAACATGGTGCTAGGCTCACATTAGGGCAGAATCAATGAACAAATAAAAGACAAAACTCACCCTATTGATGGTATTGACCGAGACTATAAACGTGAGGCAGAAAAAGCTCCGTTTGAGTAATTTTCATAGGTGTTGGAAAGGTATCGGTGAATTGAGATTGTAGGACTTCTAACTTTCCGATCTGGAAGAATTTACACATCCACATACACACTTGCATGCACACTGAAAATATCTAGCCCAAAAAGGCCGTTCGTGCCCTCAAAAACGGATCGCAAGATTGAAAAAACAAACTATTTCGCACTTATAGCTCGAAATTTTTTGGGCCAACTGATCCGAATGGTCTGCAGAAATATGCGCCTTGGCCATGGACCTGTTACAACATGGTGCTAGGCTCACATTAGGGCAGAATCAGTGAACAGAGAAAAGACAAAACTCACCCTATTGATGGTATTGACCGAGACTATAAACGTGAGTCAGAAAAAAGCACCATTTGAGTAATTTTCAAAGGTGTTGGAAAGGTATCGGAGAATTGAGATGATAGGACTTCTAATTTTCCGATCTGGAAGAATTTACACATCCACATACACACGTGCACGCGCACTGAAAATATCTAGCCCAAAAAAGGCGGTTCGTGCCCTCAAAAACGGATCGCAAGATTGAAAAAACAAACTATTTCACACTTATAGCTCAAAATTTTGTAGGCCAACTGATCCGAATGGTCTGCAGAAACATGCGCCTTGGCCATGGACCTGTTACAACATGGAGCTAGGCTCACATTAGGGCAGAATTGGTGAACAGAGAAAAGACAAAACTCACCCTATTGATGGTATTGATAGAGACTACAAACTTGAGTCAGAAAAAGCTCCGTTTGAGTAATTTTCATAGGTGTTGGAAAGGTATCGGAGAATTGAGATGGTAGGACTTCCAACTTTCCGATCTGGAAGAATGTAGACATCCACATACCAACGTGCATGTGCACTGAAAATATCTAGCCCAAAAAAGGCGGTTCGTGCCCTCAAAAACGGATCGCAAGATTGAAAAAACAAACTATTTCGCACTTATAGCTCAAAATTTTCTGGGCCAACTGATCCGAATGGTCTGCAGAAACATGCGCCTTGGCCACGGACCTGTTACAACATGGTACTAGGCTCACATTAGGGCAGAATCGGTGAACAGAGAAAAGACAAAACTCACCCTATTGATGGTATTGATGAGACTATAAACGTGAGTCGGGAAAAGCTCCGTTTGAGTAATTTTCATAGGTGTTGGAAAGGTATCGGAGAATTGAGATGGTAGGCCTTCTAACTTTCCGATCTGGAAGAATGTACACATCCACATACCCACTTGCATGCACACTAAAAATATCTAGCCCAAAAAAGGCGGTCCGTGCCCTAAAAAACGGATCGCAAGATTGAAAAAACAAACTATTTCGCACTTATAGCTTGAACTTTTCTGGGCCAACTGATCCGAATGGTCTGCAGGAACATGCGCCCTGGCCATGGACCTATTACAACATGGTGCTAGGCTCACATTAGGGCAGAATCAATGAACAAATAAAAGACAAAACTCACCCTATTGATGGTATTGACCGAGACTATAAACGTGAGGCAGAAAAAGCTCCGTTTGAGTAATTTTCATAGGTGTTGGAAAGGTATCGGTGAATTGAGATGGTAGGACTTCTAACTTTCCGATCTGGAAGAATTTACACATCCACATACACACTTGCATGCACATTGAAAATATCTAGCCCAAAAAAGGCGGTCCGTGCCCTCAAAAACGGATCGCAAGATTGAAAAAACAAACTATTTCGCACTTATAGCTCGAAATTTTCTGGGCCAACTGATCCGAATGGTCTGCAGAAATATGCGCCTTGGCCATGGACCTGTTACAACATGGTGCTAGGCTCACATTAGGGCAGAATCGGTGAACAGAGAAAAGACAAAACTCACCCTATTGATGGTATTGACCGAGACTATAAACGTGAGTCGAAAAAAGCACCATTTGAGTAATTTTCATAGGTGTTGGAAAGGTATCGGAGAATTGAGATGATAGGACTTCTAATTTTCCAATCTGGAAGAATTTACACATCCACATACACACGTGCACGCGCACTGAAAATATCTAGCCCAAAAAGGCGGTTCGTGCCCTCAAAAACGGATCGCAAGATTGAAAAAACAAACTATTTCACACTTATAGCTCAAAATTTTGTAGGCCAACTGATCCGAATGGTCTGCGAAACATGCGCCTTGGCCATGGACCTGTTACAACATGGAGCTAGGCTCACATTAGGGCAGAATCGGTGAACAGAGAAAAGACAAAACTCACCCTATTGATGGTATTGATAGAGACGACAAACTTGAGTCAGAAAAAGCTCCGTTTGAGTAATTTTCATAGGTGTTGGAAAGGTATCGGAGAATTGAGATGGTAGGACTTCCAACTTTCCGATCTGGAAGAATGTAGACAGCCACATACCAACGTGCATGTGCACTGAAAATATCTAGCCCAAAAAAGGCGGTTCGTGCCCTCAAAAACGGATCGCAAGATTGAAAAAACAAACTATTTCGCACTTATAGCTCAAAATTTTCTGGGCCAACTGATCCGAATGGTCTGCAGAAACATGCGCCTTGGCCATGGACCTGTTACAACATGGTACTAGGCTCACATTAGGGCAGAATCGGTGAACAGAGAAAAGACAAAACTCACCCTATTGATGGTATTGACAGAGACTATAAACGTGAGTCAGGAAAAGCTCCGTTTGAGTAATTTTCATAGGTGTTGGAAAGGTATCGGAGAATTGAGATGGTAGGCCTTCTAACTTTCCGATCTGGAAGAATTTACACATCCACATACACACTTGCATGCACACTAAAAATATCTAGCCCAAAAAAGGCGGTCCGTGCCCTCAAAAACGGATCGCAAGATTGAAAAAACAAACTATTTCGCACTTATAGCTCGAAATTTTGGGCCAACTGATCCAATGGTCTGCAGAAATATGCGCCTGGCCATGGACCTGTTACAACATGGTGCTAGGCTCACATTAGGGCAGAATCAGTGAACAGAGGAAAGACAAAACTCACCCTATTGATGGTATTGACCGAGACTATAAACGTGAGTCGTAAAAAGCACCATTTGAGTAATTTTCAAAGGTGTTGGAAAGGTATCGAGAATTGAGATGATAGGACTTCTAATTTTCCAATCTGGAAGAATTTACACATCCACATACACACGCACGCGCGACTGAAAATATCTAGCCCAAAAAAGGCGGTTCGTGCCCTCAAAAACGGATCGCAAGATTGAAAAAACAAACTATTTCGCACTTATAGCTCAAAATTTTGTAGGCCAACTGATCCGAATGGTCTGCAGAAACATGCGCCTTGGCCATGGACCTGTTACAACATGGAGCTAGGCTCACATTAGGGCAGAATCGGTGAACAGAGAAAAGACAAAACTCACCCTATTGATGGTATTGATAGAGACGACAAACTTGAGTCAGAAAAAGCTCCGTTTGAGTAATTTTCATAGGTGTTGGAAAGGTATCGGAGAATTGAGATGGTAGGACTTCCAACTTTCCGATCTGGAAGAATGTAGACATCCACATACCAACGTGCATGTGCACTGAAAATATCTAGCCCAAAAAAGGCGGTTCGTGCCCTCAAAAACGGATCGCAAGATTGAAAAAACAAACTATTTCGCACTTATAGCTCAAAATTTTTTGGGCCAACTGATCCGAATGGTCTGCAGAAACATGCGCCGTGGCCACGGACCTGTTACAACATGGTACTAGGCTCACATTAGGGCAGAATCGGTGAACAGAGAAAAGACAAAACTCACCCTATTGATGGTATTGACAGAGACTATAAACGTGAGTCAGGAAAAGCTCCGTTTGAGTAATTTTCATAGGTGTTGGAAAGGTATCGGAGAATTGAGATGGTAGGCCTTCTAACTTTCCGATCTGGAAGAATGTACACATCCACATACTCACTTGCATGCACACTAAAAATATCTACCCCAAAAAAGGCGGTCCGTGCCCTAAAAAACGGATCGCAAGATTGAAAAAACAAACTATTTCGCACTTATAGCTTGAACTTTTCTGGGCCAACTGATCCGAATGGTCTGCAGGAACATGTGCCCTGGCCATGGACCTATTACAACATGGTGCTAGGCTCACATTAGGGCAGAATCAATGAACAAATAAAAGACAAAACTCACCCTATTGATGGTATTGACCGAGACTATAAACGTGAGGCAGAAAAAGCTCCGTTTGAGTAATTTTCATAGGTGTTGGAAAGGTATCGGTGAATTGAGATGGTAGGACTTCTAACTTTCCGATCTGGAAGAATTTACACATCCACATACACACTTGCATGCACATTGAAAATATCTAGCCCAAAAAGGCGGTCCGTGCCCTCAAAAACGGATCGCAAGATTGAAAAACAAACTATTTCGCACTTATAGCTCGAAATTTTTCGGGCCAACTGATCCAATGGTCTGCAGAAATATGCGCCTTGGCCATGGACCTGTTACAACATGGTGCTAGGCTCACATTAGGGCAGAATCAGTGAAAAGAGAAAAGACAAAACTCACCCTATTGATGGTATTGACCGAGACTATAAACGTGAGTCAGAAAAAAGCACCATTTGAGTAATTTTTAAAGGTGTTGGAAAGGTATCGAGAATTGAGATGATAGGACTTCTAATTTTCCGATCTGGAAGAATTTACACATCCACATACACACGTGCACGCCGCACTGAAAATATCTAGCCCAAAAAGGCGGTTCGTGCCCTCAAAACGGATCGCAAGATTGAAAAACAAACTATTTCACACTTATAGCTCAAAATTTTGTAGGCCAACTGATCCGAATGGTCTGCAGAAACATGCGCCTTGGCCATGGACCTGTTACAACATGGAGCTAGGCTCACATTAGGGCAGAATTGGTGAACAGAGAAAAGACAAAACTCACCCTATTGATGGTATTGATAGAGACTACAAACTTGAGTCAGAAAAAGCTCCGTTTGAGTAATTTTCATAGGTGTTGGAAAGGTATCGGAGAGTTGAGATGGTAGGACTTCCAACTTTCCGATCTGGAAGAATGTAGACATCCACATACCAACGTGCATGTGCACTGAAAATATCTAGCCCAAAAAAGGCGGTTCGTGCCCTCAAAAACGGATCGCAAGATTGAAAAAACAAACTATTTCGCACTTATAGCTCAAAATTTTCTGGGCCAACTGATCCGAATGGTCTGCAGAAACATGCGCCGTGGCCACGGACCTGTTACAACATGGTACTAGGCTCACGTTAGGGCAGAATCGGTGAACAGAGAAAAGACAAAACTCACCCTATTGATGGTATTGACAGAGACTATAAACGTGAGTCAGGAAAAGCTCCGTTTGAGTAATTTTCATAGGTGTTGGAAAGGTATCGGAGAATTGAGATGGTAGGCCTTCTAACTTTCCGATCTGGAAGAATGTACACATCCACATACCCACTTGCATGCACACTAAAAATATCTAGCCCAAAAAAGGCGGTCCGTGCCCTAAAAAACGGATCGCAAGATTGAAAAAACAAACTATTTCGCACTTATAGCTTGAACTTTTCTGGGCCAACTGATCCGAATGGTCTGCAGGAACATGCGCCCTGGCCATGGACCTATTACAACATGGTGCTAGGCTCACATTAGGGCAGAATCAATGAACAAATAATAGACAAAACTCACCCTATTGATGGTATTGACCGAGACTATAAACGTGAGGCAGAAAAAGCTCCGTTTGAGTAATTTTCATAGGTGTTGGAAAGGTATCGGTGAATTGAGATGGTAGGACTTCTAACTTTCCGATCTGGAAGAATTTACACATCCACATACACACTTGCATGCACATTGAAAATATCTAGCCCAAAAAAGGCGGTCCGTGCCCTCAAAAACGGATCGCAAGATTGAAAAAACAAACTATTTCGCACTTATAGCTCGAAATTTTCTGGGCCAACTGATCCGAATGGTCTGCAGAAATATGCGCCTTGGCCATGGACCTGTTACAACATGGTGCTAGGCTCACATTAGGGCAGAATCAGTGAACAGAGGAAAGACAAAACTCACCCTATTGATGGTATTGACCGAGACTATAAACGTGAGTCAGAAAAAAGCACCATTTGAGTAATTTTCAAAGGTGTTGGAAAGGTATCGGAGAATTGAGATGATAGGACTTCTAATTTTCCAATCTGGAAGAATTTACACATCCACATACACACGTGCACGCGCACTGAAAATATCTAGCCCAAAAAAGGCGGTTCGTGCCCTCAAAAACGGATCGCAAGATTGAAAAAACAAACTATTTCGCACTTATAGCTCAAAATTTTGTAGGCCAACTGATCCGAATGGTCTGCAGAAACATGCGCCTTGGCCATGGACCTGTTACAACATGGAGCTAGGCTCACATTAGGGCAGAATCGGTGAACAGAGAAAAGACAAAACTCACCCTATTGATGGTATTGACAGAGACTATAAACTTGAGTCAGAAAAAGCTCCGTTTGAGTAATTTTCATAGGTGTTGGAAAGGTATCGGAGAATTGAGATGGTAGGACTTCCAACTTTCCGATCTGGAAGAATGTAGACATCCACATACCAACATGCATGTGCACTGAAAATATCTAGCCCAAAAAAGGCGGTTCGTGCCCTCAAAAACGGATCGCAAGATTGAAAAAACAAACTATTTCGCACTTATAGCTCAAAATTTTCTGGGCCAACTGATCCGAATGGTCTGCAGAAACATGCGCCTTTGTCACACCCTGATTTTCATGGCACAGCACTTAAGGTCTTAATCATGCAAAAATGTGGTTTGACAAAAACTTTTGAGTGTTTTTGACTTTGCTTGATTTGATTTTTGTCTGCTGTTTGCAAGCGCTCTAAAAATAAAATAAATCCTCCAACTCCTATACTTCATCTCCTTGCTCCAAACCCTTGAGCCAATGATCATGCCATGTGTATAGGACATAAAAATATTTTCTTACAAAAATAATTTGGCCAAATAGTATTTTCAAAATTAGTTTTTCAAAAACCCTGAATTGAGGTTTGCACCGCAAGTACTTAATTAAGGGCTGTAAAAATCTTTCTAAGAATATATTTGACTCCTATTAGATATAGGATTCCCGAAACCACAAAAATATAATTTTAAAGGTTATTTTCCTATTTTATTTATAAGCTTTTTCTTAAGTCCAGAAATGGTCTTTAATAGGAAAAATTATTTTATTCCTTCAGAAATATTTGCCAAAATTTAGGGAAACTCATAGGACATATACTGTCCATATATAAGAGTTTCAACACATGGTTATGATCAAAATATTGGTCAAACCCTCATAAACCCTTTCTCGGATATTTCAAGCTTTTGAAATATTTACAAAGGAAATATTCTCCAAATATTCCAACAAAATTCTATCATGTCACATATGACATATTTGGTGATCTTGCCAAGTCTCATGACTTGGAGAACAAGATAACATCATCAAATCCCTCGTAACCACTTCTGTCCATTTTGAAGTTTGAGCAACTTTACATTGCCAAACATGTCCAAATGTTCTCAAAACTTGTGGACTTGCTCAAATGGTCTAATAATTCATCTAGACCAAATGGCACATGTTGGAGAGCAAGTTAACTTGATCAAAGTGCCCCAAAACTCTTTCTGTCCAGAACCATATTTGAACAACTTTGCATTACCAACTTTCTCTCCTTGACCCCAAGTCTTGTGAGCATGATCACATGACCAAATGAGGCCACCACACCAAGTGGTGCATCAAGGAGAGGTGATTTGCTCAACTAAATCTACACAAGTTCATTTCTGCTAAATTCTAGGGTTTACCAAAGTTGCATTGTCAACTTTCTTCAAATGATCTCCAAATTGGTGGAAGGCCCTAATTATATGTGACATTTCACCCCATGGAGTATCTTGGCCAGTGGAAGTCATTAGCTTGTCCAAAACTCCATCAAACACCTTCTGGCAAAATATTAAAATGCATATCTTGGCCACTTCCACTATTCTCCATGAGCTCAACTTGTTACCACAGCCCCTACTAGTCCCCTTGCACGTCCAGTAGCAATGGCTATCCCACATCTCAATTATTTGGAGGTGAAACCCTCACTTTCTCTCTCTGGACAACAGCTTTCCTCCCATTCTCTCGCCTCTCTCTCACTCCTGGCAAGCCCCAGGGCATCCAATGCCTTTCCCACATTGTTTACTCCCTTGAGCAGCCGCTAGACACAAGTGGGCGCGTGAGGACGCGAGGAAAAGCTGCGGGTGCCGGCCATTTGTGCGCTCTGGAGCACGTCAGCGTGCTCCCGACCGTTGACACGGCACTCCCGACCACCTCGATCCTCCCCCTCGCGCCAGTCGATGCTCCTCGACGTCCGCAACACGACACCGAGGTGGCCCACTCCTCCTTCTCCCTCCTGCTGCCTCCCTTTGCACGCGCGCCGGCCGCCCGAGAGCTCCAATGGGCATGCTCACACGCGCGCGCCTCTGACCTCGCCCGCTCCCCCTTTCCTTCTCCCCCGACTTGGACTACGCCCACAAACGCCGTAGGCAACCTCACTCCCTCCCTCCTGGCCGCCCGAGCCGTTGCTGGCCACCCCCGGCGCCACATCCACGGTGAGCCACGGGCTGGCTACTAAAGGCCGCCCAGGCCCTCCTCTCGCTCCATTTGATCTCCTCTCTCCCTTGCACCCCCCCGGACCAACTCACTCTTCCTCTCGCGCCCTCCATAGCCCTCCATAGCCCTCCATGGCCGGAGATCCGCCGCCGGCCTCCACCTAAATTCAGCCGAGCCCGAGCTCCTCTCGCTCTCCCCTCTCCACCAGCAGCCTCCCCTGAGCAAGGCGGAGCTCCCATGCTCTTTCCCTCGACCGGGGACGCACCGTAGCGCCATGCCCAAACTCGCCCGACGCCGCCGTCCGCCGGCATCCAAGCCGCCGTCGCCTCGACCGTCCCCGGCAGCCGTGGCATACACGAATGGATGCGGCGCCGACGCCGAAGCTCATCCATAGCTGAGCGCTGCGGAGGTGCTCCGTAAGCGCCGGTAGTCGTCGTCGGGGCTCTGCTCCCTCGCCGGCGAAAGCGCTTGAGGAGGAAGACGAAGGCGAACTCGACAAGCGGGCCCGCTCGTCAGTGGCCCAGCCACGGGGCCACGCTGGCAAGTGGAGGCGCATTCGGTTTCTCCCGCTTCCCCGCAGCGAAGGCGTACTCCAGCTGGGCGCCTTCGACGTCGCCCCTGGCACCCGTGCAGCCGAGCCGCTGGGCCGGCCCAGTGGCGCTTGCTGCTAAGCCGCCCATCGCGCGTCGCCGCCGCCAGATCCAGCCCACTGGGTAAAGCCCTTTTTCCTTTTTTTTCTTTTTCGTGGAGTTTCTAAAATCCATAAACAAATCAAATCAACTCCAAATTTGATGATTCAAATTTCTAGGGGGTCCACAAATCATGATCTATCATGTGGTGCTATTTGCACATTTTTCCAGAAACTTCCACTTTAGAAATATTTATCAAAACCCCATTTTCTTAATTCTGTGATAAACTTTAGAAAATCACAGAGAGCTCAATATTGATCCAAATGCTATGATTCAAACTCCTAGATGCATCAAAGTACAAAACTTAGTTTTTGAACATTTTTACTAATACTTTATGTGTCACCTCAACTAATGGTCTATTTCTTTATATATAGCCAACTTTGCAAATTCATAGGAAAATCATCTCAACTCCAAATCCAGTGAAACCAATTCCTAGATGCTTCTAAAATCATCCTTTGTTAAATGGGTGCCTTTGCTCATTTTTTTAAAAATATATTTCTGTACACTTCTTGCAAATCCATAAACCCCTTGATTCCACCATATCAAAATATTTCAGAGATATCCATTCAACAAATTCCAATGAAACCACTTTGGTCATCCCTCGTATGACCAGAGGTATCCTAGAAAAGTCCAACTCATATTTTTAGAGCACTTTTATTTCCTGCCTTGTTGTGTTGCTTATTATGGTTGCTTTCGACGATAGTGGACGAAGTAGACGAAATAGTCGAAGTTGGACCAGAGACATTGAAGACCTCGAAGACCTTGTTGAAACAGGCAAGCAGCCCTTTGACCATGACTATGATACCCCTTTATATGCATGTCATTTTTAGCTCTTTATTGTTGATGCATCGGAATCATGATGAGATGGTGGACCACGTGGGTTGGTTGCCACGATTACTTTCTCGTTGATACTTGCATTGTGCATGGCCCTACCTTCTTATGAGGGTTATGCCGGTGGGAGTAGATAGGATGCAAATGTAGATGCTACATAAATGGGATGGGTTTGTGCATGGTGAAGGAGGCAATGTGATTTCAAAAGTCTTTCGAAAACCCGTCGGGTGCCACTTATGCCCGAGGGAGATGATGAGATGGGTGACCACTTGATGACGAAGTGGTGTGCCAAGGAAAGTGTGTGTTGTTTTCAAAACGGATTGGTCAGAGCTGCGACCGTTATTCCAACCTTACATGCACGACCACTCTACCCTTATATGGGAAAGGGCATTATTGAGTACCTAGACCGATACTAGCTTGGAGCCCGCATTACTAGTGACGGGGAGAGTTGGTGCTCTCTCTTGGGACGGGTCGTGCTGTAGGGCGGCCATGACTGTTTTCACAGGCACCGGACACACCGCTGGTACCCGTGCTTGTGGTATGTGACGAATATGGGAGCGAGGCTCCGCAACTTTATGATGAGAAATGTTTGCACGGGGTTACTACCAATCGAGTGGACTCCATGTTAGTGTCGTCTAGGGAAAGGTAGTGATCGGTGCTTACCCGGTACTTGAGGTACCGCTGGTCGTGGATGACACGGAAGTTCCCGGATCTAGTGGGTAAAGTGTGCAACCTCTGCAGAGTGTAAAACTATTGAATAGCCGTGTCCACGGTCAAGGACAGTTGGGTAACCGCTCTTGGGCTACATCCACTTGTTTTCAAATCCAGTGTGTGTGATGATGGAATGACTTGGGTCAAGTCAAAGGACTTGACACGATTGAGATGGGTTGGTGCCCACTGTTTATGATAAATGGGTTGGTGCCCACTCTATTTATGTTGATATCTGTAACCAGATCTCATGGTTACTTGAATTCTCTTGATGCATGCTTTATAGGATGTTGAACATGTCATTGCACTCAAAACTAGCTTTATGCAAAATTTACCTATGTCACGCATTGATGTACCTTGAACCAAAACATGGGTTGCTTGCGAGTACATTCAAAGTACTCATTGGCTTGCCACTGGTTATTTCATTGACCAGGCATGAAAGAACAGGATGAAGAACACATCGGTGACGAGCATGCGAGCTAGGACGCTTCCCAGTCAGAATGCCTGTAGGGTTAAGGCAGATGGCACGGGTCCAAGTTATCGACGAAGATTTCCGCTGCGGTGTTATACTCAAGACTCGACCATAATGGTCCTACTTGTGTAAAACGGTATGTATGGATGTAAGACTCTTGTTATTCAGCTTCTGTGTGTTCAGTGAGCATTGATCTCTGGGATCACTGTACACGTGCATTCGGTGATCACGACTTATGGGTCGGGGTCCCCACAGAGCTGGTATCAGAGCCATCCTGACTGTAGGAAGCCTTAGTTAGCATGGTCGTTAGTTAGGGTAAAACTATTTCCAAAACTACTACTAGTTTTCAAAACTATCTATTCTTCTCTTCCCCTTCTGAGTTTTTCGAAAGCTAAGATATACTTTCCTCTTCCCCTTCAAAATTTAATGGTCGCTAGAACCCTTATGTCCCTAGCCACTGGATTCCTTGTAATCCTCGTGGATAATCAAGAAGGAAGTTGCCTTGCCAGACATTCACCCACATCTCCTGAACACAAGATTGGCGACATCACAACAAGAAGATACCAACAGAAGATGCATCCTCGAGGAATGAGGACCTGAAGACCCAGGAGATGGTGACACCCTTGACACTGCCCCAAGATGATGCAACCTTAGCCTACGATGATCAGGGCATAGGATATGCAAGCTCATGATATACATCGCTACTAGAGTAACCCTGTCACTACTGTTGTTGTATCGGCAACCACCGATGGATGAGAACCTAGCCATTTGGTCCGCCTCACCATAGTGAGCAGGAAAACGGTTCTCCTCATCCCCCGCTCTTGGTGTCGATGTTATCATCAACGTAACCGACATGATGGACCTCTATTATGCCTTGATAATGTCATTGCATAAAGGATTGCCTACCTGGTACCATCGATGGCTTAGAAGACAACAGAAGACCGAGTCAATGCCTGCTATGAGAAGCCACCTTCACCCCATCACTTCAACAGGCAAGAAGTTGTTGAAGACTCTTCAAGCTCAACCGGGATCATTCCATCAAACAACTACAAGAGACGTAGCAACACCTGAGGAAAACCCGGGAGACTGCACGAGGCACAAGGCATGACTATGGAGTCCGAGAACCCCTAGGGTAGGATGAGTCGTGTACCCCTATTGCAATGAAGTCCGTATGATGGTTCGAGTAGAACCATGATTGTGTGTTGCTTGTTTTATTTGTTTATGTTTTGATATAAGTCGCACTTTTGCCCTAGGCAACAAGTATGCGACTATATCACTGCCTTATTTTGTTGTTTGTGTTTCACCCTTTTGGCACTTGTTTGTTCAAGCACTTGCACTATAGAACCCCTTTAGGCGTTCCCTCCTCTATGCTACTTCCCCTCTCATCTCTCTCCTCAACCGAAGACAAGCAAGACAATATGCACCAAGGATTTCACCTCGGCGACCAGCAAGCGTTGATGACTTTTACTACAGCCTCCTCGACCAAGTGCAACCCAGAGAATTATGTTTAACCCTCAAGATTAGAGACCCATTCCTAGACCCTTTGAGGCTCCACGAGATACCCCAGCTCGAAACCTTAACCATGAGCTTAACCTCACGGAATTGCAGGAGAATCTGTTAAGCCTCCGTAACCTTGCTTGTCACTGGGTTCATTATGGAACTAGTGGACAAAGTGAATGAGCACGTTATCTTCCTAAGATCGCACCAAAACTGACGATGCCATAGGGAGACCAATTCAAGGAGATAGGGACAGAGGGCAAGGACTTGATGAGTTTATATCAATGACTTTGAGGAACTATCTCGAGACTCTTTGGTGGATTATAAGGCTTCCATGTTGGTGATGAACTTGGTGGGATCATGATTATAGAGTAGCGTAGCTTTCACTACCCATGAGTGAATTGATTTATAGGACGAATTTGATCGCAAGCTAAAATTCTTGGAAGTATTTGGATTTAACTTAGCCATGGGATATTGATAGGAGGCAGTTGATATTACGTAAGTGACTTGGGGGAAACATGTAGGATTTCTCGTTGGACAAAAGATTTGGGTTTAAATAGGTGATCCTAGTTGAATATAGACGCTGAGTATGTCTACATGGTTCGGAGTAAATTAGATGTAGACTGATGATCTCGATCATGATGCCATGTTTCTCGGTGGACGATAAACTAGGAGATTGGGCTAATTGTCGGAGTTTATTTAGGCATCTTTGTGAGCTTGACCATGGAGTATTATTAGAATACAATAATGGCAATTGGTGGACTAACTATAGTAAGGCAGCCCTTTCAAGTATTGGGGATTATAAAGACTTTAGAAGATCATGTGGAACACCAGCATAGGAGTTGGATTTGTAGAATTAATGGGTTATGCAGTGATTGATGGAAGTTAATGGGCTGTTGGAGTTGATTCATAGGAAGGGAACAAGATCTTGGGGTGGCTTACGACGTGTTTTTCTGGGATAGAGGTGCTTTATCTTAGACCTTGGAAGAATAGGCTGAGCACTTGGATTGTCACGTTCAAGCTTAGCAGCTTATATGTTTTACCCATGGGTTTTTAGGGGTAGACATACATATGAGTTTGGGGATTGTAGACATGCATGATTTTGTTAGACCTCCTCTTGGGAGTCATGAGGATACGAATGGCATGAGTGATGATTGGAGTTGGCCTATACGAAGGATGCTACCAGTGATATGATGTGATTTGTTTAAAGGACTAGATAGACTATTGGCATCTCAGAAACCGTGCTTAAAGATAGGATGATAAATGTTCATTTGCACACTAGAATCCTTGAAACCCTTATGCCCTACCAAGCCACAACACGGTTAGATCATGACCTTGGGCCTTGGCTCTAGATCAATAAGATCTTGACCAATGCTCAACCGGGACCCTCACCAATGCCTCAGCCCACTCTACGTACCCCAAATACTTCATAGAGTACTTGGGGAAGTAGATCATCATCCTTATACTTGAGGACATGAATGTCCGCACGAAGACGGAAGAAGAGTTGATCAGCTGGTTAGGGAACATCCGAAGACCGCCATGTCAAGGGGGAAGAACTATACCAACCACCGTCGTCAAGGAATAAACGTGAGGAAGAATTTACACATCCACATACACACGTGCATGCGCACTAAAAATATCTAGCCCAAAAAAGGCGGTCTGGGCCCTCAAAAATGGATCGCAAGATTCAAAAAACAAACTATTTCGCACTTATAGCTCGAAATTTTCTAGGCCAACTGATCCGAATGGTCTGCAAAAACATGCGCCTTGGCCATGGACCTGTTACAACATGGAGCTAGGCTCACATTAGGGCAGAATCGGTGAACAGAGAAAAGACAAAACTCACCCTATTGATGGTATTGACAGAGACTATAAACGCGAGTCAGAAAAAGCTCCGTTTGAGTAATTTTCATAGGTGTTGGAAAGGTATCGGAGAATTGAGATGGTAGGACTTCTAACTTTCCGATCTGGAAGAATGTACACATCCACATACCCACGTGCATGCGCATTGAAAATATCTAGCCCAAAAAAGGCGGTTCGTGCCCTCAAAAACGGATCGCAAGATTGAAAAAACAAACTATTTCGCACTTATAGCTTGAATTTTTCTGGGCCAACTGATCCGAATGGTCTGCAGAAACATGCGCCCTGGCCATGGACTTGTTACAACATGGTGCTAGGCTCACATTAGGGCAGAATCAGTGAACAGATAAAAGACAAAACTCACCCTATTGATGGTATTGACCGAGACTATAAACGTGAGGCAGAAAAAGCTCCGTTTGAGTAATTTTCATAGGTGTTGGAAAGGTATCGGAGAATTGAGATGGTAGGACTTCTAACTTTCCGATCTGGAAGAATTTACACATCCACATACACACTTGCATGCACACTGAAAATATCTAGCCCAAAAAAGGCGGTCCGTGCCCTCAAAAACGGATCGCAAGATTGAAAAAACAAACTATTTCGCACTTATAGCTCGAAATTTTCTGGGCCAACTGATCCGAATGGTCTGCAGAACTATGCGCCTTGGCCATGGACCTGTTACAACATGGTGCTAGGCTCACATTAGGGCAGAATCAGTGAACAGAAAAAAGACAAAACTCACCCTATTGATGGTATTGACCGAGACTATAAACGTGAGTCAGAAAAAAGCACCATTTGAATAATTTTCAAAGGTGTTGGAAAGGTATCAGAGAATTGAGATGATAGGACTTCTAATTTTCCGATCTGGAAGAATTTACACATCCACATACACACGTGCACACGCACTGAAAATATCTAGCCCAAAAAAGGCGGTTCGTGCCCTCAAAAACGGATCGCAAGATTGAAAAAACAAACTATTTCGCACTTATAGCTCGAAATTTTCTAGGCCAATTGATCCGAATGGTCTGCAGGAACATGCGCCTTGGCCATGGACCTGTTACAACATGGAGCTAGGCTCACATTAGGGCAGAATCAGTGAAAAGAGAAAAGACAAAACTCACCCTATTGATGGTATTGACAGAGACTATAAACGCGAGTCAGAAAAAGCTCCCTTTGAGTAATTTTCATAGGTGTTGGAAAGGTATCGGAGAATTGAGATGGTAGGACTTCTAAATTTCCGATCTGGAAGAATGTACACATCCACATACCCACGTGCATGTGCATTGAAAATATCTAGCCCAAAAAAGGCGGTTCGTGCCCTCAAAACGGATCGCAAGATCGAAAAAACAAACTATTTCGCACTTATAGCTTGAACTTTTCTGGGCCGACTGAACCGAATGGTCTGCAGAAACTTGCGCCCTGGCCATGGACCTGTTACAACATGGTGCTAGGATCACATTAGGGCAGAATTAGTGAACAGATAAAAGACAAAACTCACCCTATTGATGGTATTGACCGAGACTATAAACATGAGTCAGAAAAAAGCACCATTTGAGTAATTTTCATAGGTGTTGGAAAGGTATCGGAGAATTGAGATGATAGGACTTCTAACTTTCCGATCTGGAAGAATTTACACATCCACATACACACTTGCATGCACACTAAAAATATCTAGCCCAAAAAAGGCGGTCTGGGCCCTCAAAAACGGATGGCAAGATTGAAAAAACAAACTATTTCACACTTATAGCTTGAAATTTTCTGGGCCAACTGATCCGAATGGTCTGCAGAAACATGCGCCCTAGCCATGGACCTGTTACAACATGGTGCTAGGCTCACATTAGGGCAGAATCAGTGAATAGATAAAAGACAAAACTCACCCTATTGATGGTATTGACCGAGACTATAAACATGAGGCAGAAAAAGCTCCGTTTGAGTAATTTTCATAGTTGTTGGAAAGGTATCGGAGAATTGAGATGGTAGGACTTCTAACTTTCCAATCTGGAAGAATGTACACATCCACGTACCCACTTGCATGCACAATAAAAATATCTAGCCCAAAAAAGGCGGTCCGTGCCCTGAAAAACGGATTGCAAGATTGAAAAAACAAACTATTTCGCACTTATAGCTTGAACTTTTACGGGCCAATCGAGCAGAATGGTGCAGAAACATGCGCCTGGCCATGGACCTGTTACAACCTGGTGCTAGGCTCACATTAGGGCAGAATCAGTGAACAGATAAAAGACAAAACTCACCCTATTGATGGTATTGACCGAGACTATAATCGTGAGGCAGAAAAAGCTCCGTTTGAGTAATTTTCATAGGTGTTGGAAAGGTATCGGAGAATTGAGATGGTAGGACTTCTAACTTTCTGATCTGGAAGAATTTACACATCCACATACACACTTGCATGCACACTGAAAATATCTAGCCCAAAAAAGGCAGTCCGTGCCCTCAAAAAATGGATCGCAAGACTGAAAAAACAAACTATTTCGCACTTATAGCTCGAAATTTTCTGGGCCAACTGATCCGAATGGTCTGCAGAACTATGCGCCTTGGCCATGGACCTGTTACAACATGGTGCTAGGCTCACATTAGGGCAGAATCAGTGAACAGAGAAAAGACAAAACTCACCCTATTGATGGTATTGACCGAGACTATAAACGTGAGTCAGAAAAAAGCTCCATTTGAATAATTTGCAAAGGTGTTGGAAAGGTATCGGAGAATTGAGATGATAGGACTTCTAATTTTCCAATCTGGAAGAATTTACACATCCACATACACACGTGCATGCGCACTAAAAATATCTAGCCCAAAAAAGGCGGTTTCACTACAAGAAATATGTCAACTTATGACCTTCTGTCAGTGACCCTCGAAGAATTGGTCATAAATTTATGACCATTTCAGACCAATTGGTCAAAAGCTGTTCGGGGGGCTCCAAACCCTAAACCATTGCGACCATTTTGGTCAGAAAGGTCGTAATTTCCTCACACGAAAAGGTCATAAAGCAAACAGCGCTAGTCCGCTGCCTTATTTCTAGTTGTTAACGACCAATATAGATGGTCATATTTTTGTAAATTGTGGTGGGTTGCTATGACTAGGCGCCACCTCATTAGTTTTGCCTATGTGTCATGTCCATGTGGCAGTTTTTGCCCTAGGTTGTGAAGCAACCTATATTTCATCATTCCCAAAATTCCCAAAAAATCTCATAAATTCTTTGGGTCATATCTTCGTGAAATATGTAAAACCTTCCTTGCCTAGTTCAAAAATAATTCAAAAATATTCATTTTCCTATTCTGTTCAGAGTAACAGTTTGTGAAGGAAGTACCACTTTGGCATGTCCAAATAGTATCCATTTTCTCTGTGCTTTCCTATGCCCAAATAACCATCCTCCACCAAATGCCATCTCAATCCATTCATTATTTTGAGCCGAGCTTCAACATTCAGTATTTATGTCCGGTGTGGTGGTTTGCAAAGCAAGTACCACCTAGGCTCCTCCTTTTGAGCTGAAAATTTGTGAAAACGGTCTTCTTAGTAACTGATCATCCTCAGCCAAAACTCACGCCCATTAGCCATGTACATTTTCCGCATCGCTAATCAAACACTTGGCTGCTAATTCATGTTTGAGCATCGATTGGTCTCCTCGTGAGAATCTTATGTTGTAATTTTCTTCCTAGCACCAACCTGGGAGTGCCCAACCCACTAGACATGCCTAGGCCGCCCAGAACACATGGCATACGCAGTCACGCTGTGTGACCACTTGGCGAGCATCTTGAGTTCTGGCGCTCTAGAGTTGGGGCCCTCGGCCACCGCCCAAACCTCGACGTATTGCCACCAAACCATGTATTTATGATTAAATATGTCCTTATGTAACTAGAAATGATTTTTGGAAAAAATAAATAGCAAACTATGAGGCAGCTGCAGTTCAAATTTGACCCGCTTCCAGCTGAATCGGCACAAATTTGTCTTTTTCACGAGAGGTGGATCAAAAATTTTTACACCAGACAATTTTGTCAATTATGCATTAAATATGGTCTAGTATTTTATAAAAATGATTTGGTCCAATTTTGCAACAATTATTTGGTAGTTCCTTCACAAAAAAACCTCCTTTGGGGCACTCGAAAAATGGAAAATGGTTTTTTCGTCCAACGAAAATGAAAACTTCCTTAGGCAACATTGTTTGCCATTCCAATATGGACCCTTGTGCACAATATGAGATCATTTGAACAAACTATGCCATGAATGTGGCCATAAGATTGATCATTTGGCTTGAAAGCCATGAATCTTCACACTTGATAGCTCATTTCTGAGAACACTTTTTTAAAATAATTACCGTATTACAAGTTTATTATTTTTCCTGGAAACTTGGTCACATATAATGACACAATGCTAAGCTTTTCAATTTTTGATTTTTTGAATTTTTATGCCCGTTTCAAAATGCCGTCAAAGCGGCGGGCTTGACCGTTCTAGCTAGTGGTTGAATCTTGGAATTTTTTGGTGTTTCTATGATTAAATAGATACTTATGTACCTAGAAATGATTTTTGGAAAAATAAATAGCAAACTATGAGGCAGCTACAGTTCAAATTTGACCCGTTTTCAAATTTGAATCGGCGATAATTTGTCTTTTTCATCAGTGGTGGATAAAACTTTTTCACCCAACCATTTTGTCAATTGTGCATTAAATATGGCCTAGTATTTTATAAAATGATTTGGTCCAATTTTGCAACAATTATTTGGTAGTTCCTTCACAAAAAAACCTCCTTTGGGGCACTCGAAAAATGGAAAATGGTTTTTTCGTCCAACGAAAATGAAAACTTCCTTAGGCAACATTGTTTTCCATTCCAATATGCACCCTTGTGCACAATATGAGATCATTTTAACAAACTATGCCATGAATGTGGCCATAAGATTGATCATTTGGCTTGAAAGCCATGAATCTTCACACTTGATAGCTCATTTCTGAGAACACTTTTTTAAAATAATTACCGTATTACAAGTTTATTATTTTTCCTGGAAACTTGGTCACATATAATGACACAATCTGAAGGTTTCCAATTTTTGATTTTTTGAATTTTTATGCCTGTTTCAAAATGCGGTCAAAACGGCGGGCTTGACCGTTCCTAGCTAGTGGTTGAATCTTGGAATTTTTTGGTGTTTCTATGATTAAATAGATACTTATGTACCTAGAAATGATTTTTGAAAGAATAAAGAGCAAACTATGAGGCAGCTACAGTTCAAATTTGACCCGTTTCAAATTTGAATCGGCGATAATTTGTCTTTTTCATCAGTGGTGGATCAAAACTTTTTCACCCAACCATTTTGTCAATTGTGTATTAAATATGGCCTAGTATTTTATAAAAATGATTTGGTCCAATTTTGCAACAATTATTTGGTAGTTCCTTCACAAAAAAACCTCCTTTCGGGCACTCGAAAAATGGAAAATGGTTTTTTCGTCCAACGAAAATGAAAACTTCCTTAGGCAACATTGTTTGCCATTCTAATATGCACCCTTGTGCACAATATGAGATCATTTGAACAAACTATGCCATGAATGTGGCCATAAGATTGATCATTTGGCTTCAAAGCCATTGATCTCCATACTTGATAGCTCGTTTCTGAGAACGCTTTTTTAAAATAATTGCCATATTACAAGTTTGTTATTTTCCTGGAAACTTGGTCACATATAATGACACAATGCGAAGATTTTCCAATTTTTGATTTTTTGAATTTTTTATGCCCGTTTCAAAATGCGGTCAAAATAGCGGGAATGACCGTTCCTAGCTAGTGTTTGAATCTTGGAATTTTTTTGGTGTTTCTCTGATTAAATAGATACTTATGTACCTAGAAATGATTTTTGAAAAAAATAAAGAGCAAACTACAAGGTAGCTACAGTTCAAATTTGACCCGCTTCCAGCTGAATCGGCGGGATTTTGTCTTTTTCACAAGAGGTGGATCAAAACTTTTTACACCCAACCATTTGGTCAATTGTCCATTAAATATGACATAGTATTTTAGAAAAATGATTTGGTCCAATTTTGCAACAAATATATGGTATGTCCTTCACAAAAAATCTCATTTTGGGCACTCAAAAAATGGAAATTGTTTTTTCACGAGAGGTGGATCAAAAGCTTTTGTCATGCAACTATTTGGTCAATTTTATATAAAATGTGGTCTAATATTTTTGAAAAAAATGGAGTGGTTCTATTTTGGAACAAACATTTGGTAGGTTCTTCACAAAAAAAATCATTTATACACTTGGAAAATAGAAAAAGATTTTTTGTGCAATAAAATTAAAGCTCTATTTGGCAACATTGCTTGCCATTTCAAGATGCACACTAATGCAAATCTGAGATTATTTTGACAAACTATGCCATTGTTATGTTAAAAAAAAGTCAGAGATTTGAGTCCAATTTTTTGAGATTCAAAAGCGAGACAACCGGCCAATGAGACGTGAGGAACCACCTTCACGCGGATCATCAAATTGGATGCAATATGAGCCGTCTATCGTGCATCCATCCAACGGTGGAACCTCTCCCGAGTAACAAAAACCCTAACCCACCCACCCACCCTCCTCGATCCCCGCCGCCACCCACCCACCCACCCACTCCCGACCCACCCTCTCGGCCTCTCCCCCTTCCCTCGATCCCCTAGATCCGATCGAGGCATGCCCCGCCGCCCCCCACCCACCCGCCGCCGATCCACCCTCGCTCGGTGGCGCCGCCCTCCTCCTTCTCTCTAGAGTCCATGGCGGCACCGCAACCTCGTCTCCATGGCTGCTCTGCAGCGCCTCCGACGACCGCGGCCGGGCGCGACGGCGGCTCCGTTCCGAGCACTTGACGCCACGCTCCGCCGCGGCTCCTTCACCGTCCGACGCTCCTCCAGGCTCTGCATCTTGCCGACTTCCCCCTTTGTCACGGCCTCTCGTCCATGCTAGAGACAGCCACATCCTCGATGGTTGCTGCTGGACTCTACTCCTAAAAGTTGCCCGGACGCCTCCCCAACTCTCCTCGTCCCGACATGGCCGCGCGATGGCGGACCAGCCTGAGTAGGTGCCCTCGCCCCGCTTGTTTTTCCCCTCCGATCTGATCGATCCGCACGGGTAGGATGTAGCTGACCCCCTCTCTCACTTCGCCTTGTGGATGCAGATCCGTCGAGGGATACACCATCGCCGGCCGCCGGTCCTTCGTGCCTTCCTCATTCTTGAGTTTCCTCCGTCTTGTTGTGTGAGATGGCGATCGTGAAGAAGGGGTGAAGCACTTCACGAGGGTGCACTGTGAACGCTACATCGGCCTCAAGGTGAGACCCTAGCTTGCTTGCTCTCGCTCTCGCCGTCGCTCGCTGGGCTTCTGTTCGTAAACGCCAATTTCTAGATGGATTACCCTTGCTTTGTTCATGTGGGGTTCTGGCAGCTGTCCCGACCTCCTCTGCTAGCTCTCGATGCGTGGATCTGGTTTACATGTCGCGTTAGTTTAGCAGTGCGTCTATGTAATCATCGCTACAAAGTTGGGCCTGGGTGCTGGTGTTTAGTGAGCACAGTAGGGGTTGGTTTAGTTTTTGTATGAACCTGTATATATTTTGTGTACACACCACTGATTCGTATGGTGCACTGTGAGGCTGGAAATTTCCTTTTAAGCTATGGTGTGTTTGTTCTTGAGAGCTAGTTGTGGAAAATCCCCCTTGCTGTATGGAATCCATTGAAAAAAATTCGAAATGGTTCGATATCCCACCACACACTAGTTGGGCCTAGTGATATTGATGAACTATAGTGTTTCATTGTTGATTAAGTATGGTGCCTTTGTGATGCTTCAAATTTTGTTTTTAAAGCTGTGGTGTGTTTGTTCATGAGAGTTCACTTGTGTATGTTGCGTGCAGCCTTGTGAATCAAGTTATGCATGCTGCTGCATTTAGCATGACATAAAATAAAATTCCATGAAAGCTTATTACTACATCAGTGCTTGCTCCCAGTGTTTCCGTCTTGTAATTTATCCTGGTGTGCACTACACTCATGCGATATTTCTGGATAACAAAGTCAGATACCCTAGAATATTTGTATGATCGGATCTTGTTGGTTTCATCCATCTAATGATAATCTATGTATTTGTTTTGTATTTTTATAAATGATGATAGTTTGTGCAAGATGTTCACATGTTATTTTATTTTTGAATAAATTCTCTTATGCCCTTGACTTAGATTGACCCAAAACAGCAGCATCCTTGATGCGTCTTGACCTTCACCTTGTTCTTTCTCTCGAGACTCGAAGGAGACTATCGCAAGGCACCTCCTCTTGGTTGTGAGAGTGTCCAGGGTCGTGGGTGCGGCTAATGCCTATGTCGTGGTCGCACTTGACACCCCCTCTCTTTAAGGGCACATATCATTTTTATAACTCTGCTATCTTTTCCCAAGTCTTTATTATCTTGCCTAGCCTTGTCTTGATATGTATTGTTTGATGCTAATTACCCAAGTTAATGCATGATGTTAAGGATAACCCGAGAACACTTGCCCAAGTTTATAAGATATGCATGTGACAGCTCAAACCTGCTTTGCTGCTCTTTCAATGCTTTTGCTCTTTGTCTTGTGCTTCTCTAGTTGTCTAAATGCTTCTGCTTTGCTAGCACCGCTAGACTGCTACTAGCTTGAATAGGTGTGCACTTGTCTTTGGTGGTGGGGTTGCTTGTGTTGTTGCTGCTAATTTAATGCTTATACTCATGCTGCTGTTGATTAAATTCTTATGTTGTTGTTGCATGCTTATGCTCTTGATTCAATGCTTTAGAAATTGATTGAATTGAACTGTTGTAATCCTTCATGTTATACTCGTATTTATTTTTGGGGTTTCTATTTGATTTTTAGTCTGTTATATCTGTTCATCTTCAATTTCTTCTGTAACCTGCTTGGAGCTTAGAATACAGAGCCCAACTAGTCTCATATACAACTAAGACTAATGATTCATGCTCAATTCTGTATATGTATGTATGACCAGTAAAGTTGGAAGGCCCAAATCTTAACGTTAATATGCTCAATTTTGTACCATATTCATGCTCAATCTGTTGCATTCAAGTTGTTGGAAGTTTTGTTATGCCATGCTTAGTGTTTACTAAATTGGGGCATTTGGGCATGTATGTATAAATTTTAGCCTCTTGAAAGAATATTATTTACTTCCAGTGTATTTCACTAATAGCTTATCTGGATCAGCATCTAATGTCGCCGAGGCTGCTCTTTGTGATAGAAGATCGGAAGAAGCTTGGAGATCGTGCCATAGTTTTAGTTGATGTTGCCACCAAGTTTTGGTGCTTGTGTATCTGTTTTTGAATGTATGTGCACTTGTTGGACGTGCAAACGTGTATGTGCTCTTGTGAGTATTTGACTGGATGATTTCTGTATTTAATCAGTTAATTGAGAGATTTATTATTTTGTTGTTCAAATGTGTAAATTGAAATCTGTGAATGAAAAAGACCAAATGTTCTACTTGACAAAATAATATTTGGGCTCTAAAAAGGCTATGGCCCAAACTATAGTGGATCAGAACATTGTGTATTTTGGAAAAACCAGAAAAATAGGCTTAATGAAATGGTTTGCAAAAAGGCCACGGCCCAGAAAATAAAAATGCTAAATTGTTGGGCTAGGCCCATGTAGCTAGCGAAAATTAACAGAAAAAATAAATATTAAAAAGGCCGAATTGTTGGGCTAGGCCCATGTAGAAAACCGAATTGGACCGGGCTGAATCTTGTGCCACATCAGCTTGCCACGTTGGATGCCTACGTGGCCTGGGGGAGGTTGCTAGTGACCAAAAATTTGGTCAAAGAACCAACGACCTTTTACATATCACAGAGAAGGTCGCTATAGTCAGTTAACGACCCTCAGCTTTTGACCTTCTGTTTTTGGTCACAAAAAGGTCGCAAATGAAAAACTATGACCTTTCAGCGACCAATAGTGAGGGTCACAAGTTGACATATTTCTTGTAGTGTTTGTGCCCTAAAAAATGGATCGCAAGATTCAAAAAACAAACTATTTCGCACTTATAGCTCGAAATTTTCTAGGCCAACTGATCCGAATGGTCTGCAGAAACATGCGCCTTGGCCATGGACCTGTTACAACATGGAGCTAGGCTCACATTAGGGCAGAATCGGTGAACAGAGAAAAGACAAAACTCACCCTATTGATGGTATTGACAGAGACTATAAACGCGAGTCAGAAAAAGCTCCGTTTGAGTAATTTTCATAGGTGTTGGAAAGGTATCGGAGAATTGAGATGGTAGGACTTCTAACTTTTCGATCTGGAAGAATGTACACATCCACATACCCACGTGCATGCGCATTGAAAATATCTAGCCCAAAAAAGGTGGTTCGTGCCCTCAAAAACGGATCGCAAGATCGAAAAAACAAACTATTTCGCACTTATAGCTTGAACTTTTCTGGGCCAACTGATCCGAATAGTCTGCAGAAACCTGCACCCTGGCCATGGACCTGTTACAACATGGTGCTAGGCTCACATTAGGGCAGAATCAGTGAACAGATAAAAGACAAAACTCACCCTATTGATGGTATTGACCGAGAATATAAACGTGAGGCAGAAAAAGCTCCGTTTGAGTGATTTTCATAGGTGTTGGAAAGGTATCGAAGAATTGAGATGGTAGGACTTCTAACTTTCCGATCTGGAAGAATTTACACATCCACATAATCACTTGCATGCACACTAAAAATATCTAGCCCAAAAAAGGCGGTCTGTGCCCTCTAAAATGGATCGCAAGATTGAAAAAACAAACTATTTCACACTTATAGCTCGAAATTTTCTAGGCCAACTGATCCGAATGGTCTGCAGAAACATGCGCCCTAGCCATGGACCTGTTACAACATGGTGCTAGGCTCACATTAGGGTAGAATCAGTGAATAGATAAAAGACAAAACTCATCCTATTGATGGTATTGACCGAGACTATAAACGTGAGGCAGAAAAAGCTCCGTTTGAGTAATTTTCATAGGTGTTGGAAAGGTGTCGGAGAATTGAGATGGTAGGACTTCTAACTTTCCGATCTGGAAGAATTTACACATCCACATACACACTTGTATGCACACTGAAAATATATAGCCCAAAAAAGGCGGTCCGTGCCCTCGAAACGGATCGCAAGATTGAAAAAACAAACTATTACGCACTTATAGCTCGAAATTTTCTGGGCCAACTGATCTGAATGGTCTGCAGAAATATGCGCCTTGGCCATGGACCTGTTAAAACATGGTGCTAGGCTCACATTAGGGCAGAATCAGTGAACAGAGAAAAGACAAAACTCACCCTATTGATGGTATTGACAGAGACTATAAACGTGAGTCAGAAAAAAGCACCATTTGAGTAATTTTCAAAGGTGTTGGAAAGGTATCGGAGAATTGAGATGATAGGACTTCTAATTTTCTGATCTGGGAGAATTTACACATCCACATACACACGTGCACGCGCACCAAAAATATCTAGCCCAAAAAAGGCGGTTCGTGCCCTCAAAAACGGATCGCAAGATTGAAAAAACAAACTATTTCGCACTTATAGCTCGAAATTTTCTAGGCCAACTGATCCGAATGGTCTGCAGAAACATGCGCCTTGGCCATGGACCTGTTACAACATGGTGCTAGGCTCACATTAGGGCAGAATCGGTGAACAGAGAAAAGACAAAACACACCCTATTGATGGTATTGACAGAGACTATAAACGTGAGTTAGAAAAAGCTCCGTTTGAGTAATTTTCATAGGTGTTGGAAAGGTTTCGGAGAATTGAGATGGTAGGACTTCTAACTTTCTGATCTGGAACAATGTACACATCCACATACCCACGTGCATGCGCATTGAAAATATCTAGCCCAAAAAAGGCGGTTCGTACCCTCAAAAACGGATCGCAAGATTGAAAAAACAAACTATTTCGCACTTATAGCTCGAACTTTTCTGAGCCAACTGATCCGAATGGTTTGCAGAAGCATGCACCCTGGCCATGGACCTATTACAACATGGTGCTAGGCTCACATTAGGGCAGAATTAGTGAACAGATAAAAGGCAAAACTCACCCTATTGATGGTATTGACCGAGACTATAAACGTGAGGCAGAAAAAGCTCCGTTTGAGTAATTTTCATAGGTGTTGGAAAGGTATCGAAGAATTGAGATGGTAGGACTTTGAACATTCCGATCTGGAAGAATTTACACATCCACATACACACTTGCATGCACACTGAAAATATCTAGCCCAAAAAAGGCAGTCCGTGCCCTCAAAACGGATCGCAAGATTGAAAAAACAAACTATTACGCACTTATAGCTCGAAATTTTCTGGGCCAACTGATCTGAATGGTCTGCAGAAATATGCGCCTTGGCCATGGACCTGTTACAACATGGTGCTAGGCTCACATTAGGGCAGAATCAGTGAACAGAGAAAAGACAAAACTCACCCTATTGATGGTATTGACCGAGACTATAAACGTGAGTCAGAAAAAAGCACCATTTGAGTAATTTTCAAAGGTGTTGGAAAGGTATCGGAGAATTGAGATGATAGGACTTCTAATTTTCTGATCTGGGAGAATTTACACATCCACATACACACGTGCATGCGCACCAAAAATATCTAGCCCAAAAAAGGCGGTTCGTGCCCTCAAAAACGGATCGCAAGATTGAAAAAACAAACTATTTCGCACTTATAGCTCGAAATTTTCTAGGCAACTGATCCGAATGGTCTGCAGAAACATGCGCCTTGGCCATGGACCTGTTACAACATGGTGCTAGGCTCACATTAGGGCAGAATCGGTGAACAGAGAAAAGACAAAACACACCCTATTGATGGTATTGTGAGAGACTATAAGCGTGAGTCGAGAAAAAGCTCCGTTTGAGTAATTTTCATAGGTGTTGGAAAGGTTTGGAGAATTGAGATGGTAGGACTTCTAACTTTCCGATCTGGAACAATGTACACATCCACATACCCGTGCATGCGCATTGAAAATATCTAGCCCAAAAAAGGCGGTTCGTACCCTCAAAAACGGATCGCAAGATTGAAAAAACAAACTATTTCGCACTTATAGCTCGAACTTTTCTGGGCCAACTGATCCGAATGGTTTGCAGAAGCATGCGCCCTGGCCATGGACCTATTACAACATGGTGCTAGGCTCACATTAGGGCAGAATTAGTGAACAGATAAAAGGCAAAACTCACCCTATTGATGGTATTGACCGAGACTATAAACGTGAGGTAGAAAAAGCTCCGTTTGAGTAATTTTCATAGGTGTTGGAAAGGTATCGAAGAATTGAGATGGTAGGACTTTGAACATTCCGATCTGGAAGAATTTACACATCCACATACACACTTGCATGCGCACTAAAAATATCTAGCCCAAAAAAGGCGGTCCATGCCCTCAAAAACGGATCGCAAGATTGAAAAAAAAACTATTTCGCACTTATTGCTCGAAATTTTGTTGGCCAACTGATCCGAATTGTCTGCAGAAATATGCGCCTTGGCCATGGACCTGTTACAACATGGTGCTAGGCTCACATTAGGGCAGAATCAGTGAACAGAGAAAAGACAAAACTCACCCTATTGATGGTATTGACCTAGACTATAAACGTGAGTCAGAAAAAAGCACCATTTGAGTAATTTTCATAGGTGTTGGAAAGGTATCGGAGAATTGAGATGATAGGACTTCTAATTTTCCGATCTGGAAGAATTACACATCCACATACACACGTGCACGCACTGAAAATATCTAGCCAAAAAAGGCGGTTCGTGCCCTCAAAAGCGGATCGCAAGATTGAAAAACAAACTATTTCGCACTTATAGCTCGAAATTTTCTGGGCCAACTGATCCGAATGGTCTGCAGAAACATGCGCCTTGGCCATGGAACTATTACAACATGGAGCTAGGCTCACATTAGGGCAGGACCGGTGAACAGAGAAAAGACAAAACTCACCCTATTGATGGTATTGACAGAGACTATAAACGTGAGTCAGAAAAAGTTCCGTTTGAGTAATTTTCATAGGTGTTGGAAAGGTATCGGAGAATTGAGATGGTAGGACTTCTAACTTTCCGATCTGGAATAATGTACACATTCACATACCCACGTGCATGCACACTAAAAATATCTAGCCCAAAAAAGGCGGTTCGTGCCCTCAAAAACGGATCGCAAGATTGAAAAAACAAACTATTTCGCACTTACAGCTTGAACTTTTCTGGGCCAACAGATCCGAATGGTCTGCAGAAACATGCGCCCTGGCCATGCACCTGTTACAACATGGTGCTAGGCTCACATTAGGGCAGAATCAGTGAACAGATAAAGGACAAAACTCACCCATTGATGGTATTTACCGAGACTATAAACATGAGGCAGAAAAAGCTCCGTTTGAGTAATTTTCATAGGTGTTAGAAAGGTATCGGAGAATTGAGATGGTAGGACTTCTAACTTTCTGATCTGGAAGAATTTACACATCCACATACACACTTGCATGCGCACTGAAAATATCTAGCCCAAAAAAGGCGGTTCGTGCCCTCAAAAACGGACCGCAAGATTGAAAAAACAAACTATTTCGCACTTACAGCTTGAACTTTTCTGGGCCAACTGATCCGAGTGGTCTGCAGAAACATGCGCCCTGGCCATGGACCTGTTACAACAAGGTGCTAGGCTCACATTAGGGAAGAATCAGTGAACAGATAAAAGACAAAACTCACCCTATTGATGGTATTTACCGAGACTACAAACGTGAGGCAGAAAAAGCTCCGTTTGAGTAAATTTCATAGGTGTTAGAAAGGTATCGGAGAATTGAGATGGTAGGACTTCTAACTTTCTGATCTGGAAGTATTTACACATCCACATACACACTTGCATGCGCACTGAAAATATCTAGCCCAAAAAAGGCGGTCCGTGCCCTCAAAAACGGATCGCAAGATTGAAAAAACAAACTATTTCGCACTTATAGCTCGAAATTTTCTAGGCCAACTGATCCGAACGATCTGCAGAAATATGCGCCTTGGCCATGGACCTGTTACAACATGGTGCTAGGCTCACATTAGGGCAGAATCAGTGAACAGTGAAAAGACAAAATTCACCCTATTGATGGTATTTACCGAGACTATAAACGTGAGTCAGAAAAAAGCACCGTTTGAGTAATTTTCATAGGTGTTGGAAAGGTATCGGAGAATTGAGATGATAGGACTTCTAATTTTCCGATCTGGAAGAATTTACACACCCACATACACACGTGCACACGCACTGAAAATATCTAGCCCAAAAAAGGCAGTTTGTGCCCTCAAAAACGGATCGCGAGATTGAAAAAACAAACTATTTCGCACTTATAGCTCGAAATTTTCTGGGCCAACTGATCCGAATGGTCTGCAGACACATGCGCCCTGGCCATGGACCTGTTACAACATGGAGCTAGGCTCACATTAGGGAAGAATCTGTGAACAGAGAAAAGACAAAACTCACCCTATCGATGGTATTGACAGAGACTATAAACGTGAGTCAGAAAAAGCTCCGTTTGAGTAATTTTCATGGGTGTTGGAAAGGTATCTGAGAATTGAGATGGTAGGACTTCTAACTTTCCGATTTGGAAGAATTTACACATCCACATACCCACGTGCATGCGCACTGAAAATATCTAGCCCAAAAAAGGCGGTTCGTGCCCTCAAATACGGATCGCAAGATCGAAAAAACAAACTATTTCGCACTTATAGCTTGAACTTTTCTGGGCCAACCGATCCGAATGGTCTGCAGAAACATGCGCCCAAGCCATGGACCCGTTACAACATGGTGCTAGGCTCACACTAGGGCAGAATCGGTGAACAGAGAAAAGACAAAACTCACCCTATTGATGGTATTGACAGAGACTATAAACGTGAGTCAGAAAAAGCTCCGTTTGAGTAATTTTCATAGGTGTTGGAAAGGTATCGTAGAATTGAGATGGTAGGACTTCTAACTTTCCGATCTGGAAGAATTTACACATCGACATACACACTTGCATGCGCACAGAAAATATCTAGCCCAAAAAAGGCGGTCCGTGCCCTAAAAACGGATCGCAAGATTGAAAAAACAAACTATTTCGCACTTATAGCACGAAATTTTCAGGGCCAACTGATCCGAATGGTCTGCAGAAATATGCGCCTTGGCCATGGACCTGTTGCAACATGGTACTAGGCTCACATTAGGGCAGAATCAGTGAACACAGAAAAGACAAAACTCACCCTATTGATGGTATTGACCGAGACTATAAACGTGAGTCAGAAAAAAGCACCGTTTGAGTAATTTTCATAGGTGTTGGAAAGGTATCAGAGAATTGAGATGATAGGACTTCTAATTTTCCAATCTGGAAGAATTTACACATCCACATACACACTTGCATGCACACTAAAAATATCTAGCCCAAAAAAGGCGGTCTGGGCCCTCAAAAACGGATCGCAAGATTGTAAAAACAAACTATTTCACACTTATAGCTTGAAATTTTCTGGGCCAACTGATCCGAATGGTCTGCAGAAACATGCGCCCTAGCCATGGACCTGTTACAACATGGTGCTAGGCTCACATTAGGGCAGAATCAGTGAATATATAAAAGACAAAACTCACCCTATTGATGGTATTGACCGAGACTATAAGCGTGAGGCAGAAAAAGCTCCGTTTGAGTAATTTTCATAGTTGTTGGAAAGGTATCGGAGAATTGAGATGGTAGGACTTCTAACTTTCTGATCTGGAAGAATTTACACATCCACATACCCACTTGCATGCACACTGAAAATATCTAGCCCAAAAAAGGCAGTCCGTGCCCTCAAAAAACGGATCGCAAGACTGAAAAAACAAACTATTTCGCACTTATAGCTCGAAATTTTCTGGGCCAACTGATCCGAATGGTCTGCAGAACTATGCGCCTTGGCCATGGACCTGTTACAACATGGTGCTAGGCTCACATTAGGGCAGAATCAGTGAACAGAGAAAAGACAAAACTCACCCTATTGATGGTATTGACCGAGACTATAAACGTGAGTCAGAAAAAAGCACCATTTGAATAATTTGCAAAGGTGTTGGAAAGGTATCGGAGAATTGAGATGATAGGACTTCTAATTTTCCGATCTGGAAGAATTTACACATCCACATACACACGTGCATGCGCACTAAAAATATCTAGCCCAAAAAAGGAGGTTTGTGCCCTAAAAAATGGATCGCAAGATTCAAAAAACAAACTATTTCGCACTTATAGCTCGAAATTTTCTAGGCCAACTGATCCGAATTGTCCGCAGAAACATGCGCCTTGGCCATGGACCTGTTACAACATGGAGCTAGGCTCACATTAGGGCAGAATCGGTGAACAGAGAAAAGACAAAACTCACCCTATTGATGGTATTGACAGAGACTATAAACGTGAGTCAGAAAAAGCTCCGTTTGAGTAATTTTCATAGGTGTTGGAAAGGTATCGGAGAATTGAGATGGTAGGACTTCTAACTTTCCGATCTGGAAGAATGTACACATCCACATACCCACGTGCATGCGCATTGAAAATATCTAGCCCAAAAAAGGCGGTTCGTGCCCTCAAAAACGGATCGCAAGATTGAAAAAACAAACTATTTCGCACTTATAGCTTGAACTTTTCTGGGCCAACTGATCCGAATGGTCTGCAGAAACTTGCACCCTGGCCATGGACCTGTTACAACATGGTGCTAGGCTCACATTAGGGCAGAATCAGTGAACAGATAAAAGACAAAACTCACCCTATTGATGGTATTGACCGAGAATATAAACGTGAGGCAGAAAAAGCTCCGTTTGAGTGATTTTCATAGGTGTTGGAAAGGTATCGAAGAATTGAGATGGTAGGACTTCTAACTTTCCGATATGGAAGAATTTACACATCCACATACACACTTGCATGCACACTAAAAATATCTAGCCCAAAAAAGGCGGTCTGTGCCCTCAAAAACGGATCGCAAGATTGAAAAAACAAACTATTTCGCACTTATAGCTCGAAATTTTCTAGGCCAACTAATCCGAATGGTCTGCAGAAACATGTGCCTTGGCCATGGACCTGTTACAACATGGAGCTAGGCTCACATTAGGGCAGAATCAGTGAAAAGAGAAAAGACAAAACTCACCCTATTGATGGTATTGACAGAGACTATAAACGTGAGTCAGAAAAAGCTCCGTTTGAGTAATTTTCATAGGTGTTGGAAAGGTATCGGAGAATTGAGATGGTAGGACTTCTAAATTTCCGATCTGGAAGAATGTACACATCCACATACCCACGTGCATGTGCATTGAAAATATCTAGCCCAAAAAAGGCAGTTCGTGCCCTCAAAAACGGATCGCAAGAGCGAAAAAACAAACTATTTCGCACTTATAGCTTGAACTTTTCTGGGCCGACTGATCCGAATGGTCTGCAGAAACTTGCGCCCTGGCCATGGACCTGTTACAACATGGTGCTAGGATCACATTAGGGCAGAATCAATGAACAGATAAAAGACAAAACTCACCCTATTGATGGTATTGACCGAGACTATAAACGTGAGGCAGAAAAAGCTCCGTTTGTGTGATTTTCATAGGTGTTGGAAAGGTATCGAAGAATTGAGATGGTAGGACTTCTAACTTTCCGATCTGGAAGAATTTACACATCCACATACACACTTGCATGCACACTAAAATATCTAGCCCAAAAAAGCGGTCGGGCCCTCAAAAACGGATCGCAAGATTGAAAAACAAACTATTTCACACTTATAGCTTGAAATTTTTGATCCAATGGCCAGAAACATGCGCCTAGCCATGGACCTGTTACAACATGGTGCTAGGCTCACATTAGGGCAGAATCGGTGAATAGATAAAAGACAAAACTCACCCTATTGATGGTATTGACCGAGACTATAAACGTGAGGCAGAAAAAGCTCCGTTTGAGTAATTTTCATAGGTGTTGGAAAGGTATCGGAGAATTGAGATGGTAGGACTTCTAACTTTCCGATCTGGAAGAATTTACACATCCACATACCACTTGCATGCACAATAAAATATCTAGCCCAAAAAAGGCGGTTCGTGCCCTCAAAAACGGATCGCAAGATTGAAAAAACAAACTATTTCGCACTTATAGCTTGAAATTTTCTGGGCCAACTGATCCGAATGGTCTGCAGAAACATGCGCCCTAGCCATGGACCTGTTACAACATGGTGCTAGGCTCACATTAGGGCAGAATCAGTGAACAGATAAAAGACAAAACTCACCCTATTGATGGTATTGACCGAGACTATAAACGTGAGGCAGAAAAAGCTCCGTTTGAGTAATTTTCATAGGTGTTGGAAAGGTATCGGAGAATTGAGATGGTAGGACTTCTAACTTTCCGATCTGGAAGAATGTACACATCCACATACCCACTTGCATGCACACTAAAAATATCTAGCCCAAAAAAGGCGGTCCGTGCCCTCAAAAACGGATCGCAAGATTGAAAAAACAAACTATTTCGCACTTATAGCTTGAACTTTTCTGGGCCAACTGATCCGAATGGTCTGCAGAAACATGCGCCTGGCCATGGACCTGTTACAACATGGTGCTAGGCTCACATTAGGGCAGAATCAGTGAACAGATAAAAGACAAAACTCACCCTATTGATGGTATTGACCGAGACTATAAACGTGAGGCAGAAAAAGCTCCGTTTGAGTAATTTTCATAGGTGTTGGAAAGGTATCGGAGAATTGAGATGGTAGGACTTCTAACTTTCTGATCTGGAAGAATTTACACATCCACATACACACTTGCATGCACACTGAAAATATCTAGCCCAAAGAAGGCAGTCCGTGCCCTCAAAAACGGATCGCAAGATTGAAAAAACAAACTATTTCGCACTTATAGCTCGAAATTTTCTGGGCCAACTGATCCGAATGGTCTGCAGAAATATGCGCCTTGGCCATGGACCTGTTACAACATGGTGCTAGGCTCACATTAGGGCAGAATCGGTGAGCAGAAAAGACAAAACTCACCCTATTGATGGTATTGACCGAGACTATAAACGTGAGTCAGAAAAAAGCACCATTTGAATAATTTGCAAAGGTGTTGGAAAGGTATCGGAGAATTGAGATGATAGGACTTCTAATTTTCCGATCAGGAAGAATTTACACATCCACATACACACGTGCATGCGCACTAAAAATATCTAGCCCAAAAAAGGCGGTTTGTGCCCTAAAAAATGGATCGCAAGATTCAAAAAATGAACTATTTCGCACTTATAGCTCGAAATTTTCTAGGCCAACTGATCCGAATGGTCTGCAGAAACATGCGCCTTGGCCATGGACCTGTTACAACATGGAGCTAGGCTCACATTAGGGCAGAATCGGTGAACAGAGAAAAGACAAAACTCACCCTATTGATGGTATTGACAGAGACTATAAACGTGAGTCAGAAAAAGCTCCATTTGAGTAATTTTCATAGGTGTTGGAAAGGTATCGGAGAATTGAGATGGTAGGACTTCTAACTTTCCGATCTGGAAGAATGTACACATCCACATACCCACGTGCATGCGCATTTAAAATATCTAGCCCAAAAAAGGCGGTTCGTGCCCTCAAAACGGATCGCAAGATCGAAAAAACAAACTATTTCGCACTTATAGCTTGAACTTTTCTGGGCCAACTGATCCGAATAGTCTACAGAAACTTGCACCCTGGCCATGGACCTGTTACAACATGGTGCTAGGCTCACATTAGGGCAGAATCAGTGAACAAATAAAAGACAAAACTCACCCTATTGATGGTATTGACCGAGAATATAAACGTGAGGCAGAAAAAGCTCCGTTTGAGTGATTTTCATAGGTGTTGGAAAGGTATCAAAGAATTGAGATGGTAGGACTTCTAACTTTCCGATCTGGAAGAATTTACACATCCACATAGACACTTGCATGCACACTAAAAATATCTAGCCCAAAAAAGGCGGTCTGTGCCCTCTAAAACGGATCGCAAGATTGAAAAACAAACTATTTCACACTTATAGCTTGAAATTTTCGGGCCAACTGATCCAATGGTCTGCAGAAACATGCGCCTAGCCATGGACCTGTTACAACATGGTGCTAGGCTCACATTAGGGTAGAATCAGTGAATAGATAAAAGACAAAACTCATCCTATTGATGGTATTGACCGAGACTATAAACGTGAGGCAGAAAAAGCTCCGTTTGAGTTATTTTCATAGGTGTTGGAAAGGTGTCGGAGAATTGAGATGGTAGGACTTCTAACTTTCCGATCTGGAAGAATTTACACATCCACATACACACTTGCATGCACACTAAAAATATCTAGCCCAAAAAAGGCAGTCCGTGCCCTCAAAACGGATCGCAAGATTGAAAAAACAAACTATTACGCACTTATACCTCGAAATTTTCTGGGCCAACTGATCTGAATGGTCTGCAGAAATATGCGCCTTGGCCATGGACCTGTTACAACATGGTGCTAGGCTCACATTAGGGCAGAATCAGTGAACAGAGAAAAGACAAAACTCACCCTATTGATGGTATTGACCGAGACTATAAACGTGAGTCAGAAAAAAGCACCATTTGAGTAATTTTCAAAGGTGTTGGAAAGGTATCGGAGAATTGAGATGATAGGACTTCTAATTTTCTGATCCGGAAGAATTTACACATCCACATACACACGTGCATGCGGAGCAAAAATATCTAGCCCAAAAAAGGCGGTTCGTGCCCTCAAAAACGGATCGCAAGATTGAAAAAACAAACTATTTCGCACTTATAGCTCAAATTTTCTAGGCCAACTGATCCGAATGGTCTGCAGAAACATGCGCCTTGGCCATGGACCTGTTACAACATGGTGCTAGGCTCACATTAGGGAAGAATCGGTGAATAGAGAAAAGACAAAACACACCCTATTGATGGTATTGACAGAGACTATAAACGTGAGTCAGAAAAAGCTCCGTTTGAGTAATTTTCATAGGTGTTGGAAAGGTTTCGGAGAATTGAGATGGTAGGACTTCTAACTTTCCGATCTGGAACAATGTACACATCCACATACCCACGTGCATGCGCATTGAAAATATCTAGCCCAAAAAAGGCGGTTCGTACCCTCAAAAACGGATCGCAAGATTGAAAAAACAAACTATTTCGCACTTATAGCTCAAACTTTTCTGGGCCAACTGATCCGAATGGTTTGCAGAAGCATGCGCCCTGGCCATGGACCTATTACAACATGGTGCTAGGCTCACATTAGGGCAGAATTAGTGAACAGATAAAAGACAAAACTCACCCTATTGATGGTATTGACTGAGACTATAAACGTGAGGCAGAAAAAGCTCCGTTTGAGTAATTTTCATAGGTGTTGGAAAGGTATCGAAGAATTGAGATGGTAGGACTTTGAACATTCCGATCTGGAAGAATTTACACATCCACATACACACTTGCATGCGCACTAAAATATCTAGCCCAAAAGGCGGTCCATGCCCTCAAAAGCGGATGGCAAGATTGAAAAAAAACTATTTTGCACTTATAGCTCGAAATTTTGTTGGCCAACTGATCCAATGGTCTGCAGAAATATGCGCCTTGGCCATGGACCTGTTACAACATGGTGCTAGGCTCACATTAGGGCAGAATCGGTGAGCAGAGAAAAGACAAAACTCACCCTATTGATGGTATTGACCTAGACTATAAACGTGAGTCAGAAAAAAGCACCATTTGAGTAATTTTCATAGGTGTTGGAAAGGTATCGGAGAATTGAGATGATAGGACTTCTAATTTTCCGATCTGGAAGAATTTACACATCCACATACACACTTGCATGCACACTGAAAATATCTAGCCCAAAAAAGGCAGTCCGTGCCCTCAAAACGGATCGCAAGATTGAAAAAACAAACTATTACGCACTTATACCTCGAAATTTTCTGGGCCAACTGATCCGAATGGTCTGCAGAAATATGCGCCTTGGCCATGGACCTGTTACAACATGGTGCTAGGCTCACATTAGGGCAGAATCAGTGAACAGAGAAAAGACAAAACTCACCCTATTGATGGTATTGACCGAGACTATAAACGTGAGTCAGAAAAAAGCACCATTTGAGTAATTTTCAAAGGTGTTGGAAAGGTATCGGAGAATTGAGATGATAGGACTTCTAATTTTCTGATCCGGAAGAATTTACACATCCACATACACACGTGCACGCGGAGCAAAAATATCTAGCCCAAAAAAGGCGGTTCGTGCCCTCAAAAACGGATCGCAAGATTGAAAAAACAAACTATTTCGCACTTATAGCTCAAATTTTCTAGGCCAACTGATCCGAATGGTCTGCAGAAACATGCGCCTTGGCCATGGACCTGTTACAACATGGTGCTAGGCTCACATTAGGGCAGAATCGGTGAACAGAGAAAAGACAAAACACACCCTATTGATGGTATTGACAGAGACTATAAACGTGAGTCAGAAAAAGCTCCGTTTGAGTAATTTTCATAGGTGTTGGAAAGGTTTCGGAGAATTGAGATGGTAGGACTTCTAACTTTCCGATCTGGAAGAATGTACACATCCACATACCGAACGTGCATGCGCATTGAAAATATCTAGCCCAAAAAGGCGGTTCGTGCCCTCAAAAGCGGATCGCAAGATTGAAAAATAAACTATTTCGCACTTATAGCTCGAACTTTTCAAGATTGGGCCAACTGATCCGAATGAATTTACACATCCACATACACACTTGCATGCACACTGAAAATATCTAGCCCAAAAAAGGCAGTTTGCGAAATTTTACGGGCCAACTGATCCGAATGGGAAGCATGCGCTGGCCATGGACCTGGCCATGGACCTAGGGCAGAATTAGTTACAACATGGTGCTAGGCTCACATTAGGGCAGAATTAGTGCCCAAAAAGCAGAGAAAAGACAAAACTCACCCTATTGATGGTATTGACCGAGACTATAAGCGTGAGTCGAGAAAAAGCACCATTTGAGTAATTTTCATAGGTGTTGGAAAGGTATCGGAGAATTGAGATGATAGGACTTCTAATTTTCCGATCTGGAAGAATTTACACATCCACATACACACGTGCATGCGCAACAAAAATATCTAGCCCAAAAAAGGCGGTTCGTGCCCTCAAAAGCGGATCGCAAGATTGAAAAACAAACTATTTCGCACTTATAGCTCAAATTTTCGGGCCAACTGATCCGAATGGTCTGCAGAAATATGCGCCTTGGCCATGGACCTGTTACAACATGGTGCTAGGCTCACATTAGGGCAGAATCGGTGAGCAGAGAAAAGACAAAACTCACCCTATTGATGGTATTGACCGAGACTATAAGCGTGAGTCGAGAAAAAGCACCATTTGAGTAATTTTCATAGGTGTTGGAAAGGTATCGGAGAATTGAGATGATAGGACTTCTAATTTTCCGATCTGGAAGAATTTACACATCCACATACACGTGCATGCGCATTGAAAATATCTAGCCCAAAAAAGGCGGTTCGTGCCCTCAAATGGTGCGGATCATAAGATTGAAAAAAAAACAAACTATTTCGCACTTATAGCTCGAACTTTTACAGGCCAACTGATCCGAATGGTTTGATCTGGAAGAAGAAACATGCGCCATTGAAAATATCTGGCCATGGACCTATTACAACATGGTGCTAGGCTCACATTAGGGCAGAATCGGTGAGCAGAGAAAAGACAAAACTCACCCTATTGATGGTATTGACCGAGACTATAAGCGTGAGTGAGAAAAAGCTCCGTTTGAGTAATTTTCATAGGTGTTGGAAAGGTATCGAAGAATTGAGATGGTAGGACTTTGAACATTCCGATCTGGAAGAATTTACACATCCACATACACACTTGCATGCGCACTAAAAATATCTAGCCCAAAAAAGGCGGTCCATGCCCTCAAAAACGGATCGCAAGATTGAAAAAAAAACTATTTCGCACTTATAGCTCGAAATTTTGTTGGCCAACTGATCCGAATGGTCTGCAGAAATATGCGCCTTGGCCATGGACCTGTTACAACATGGTGCTAGGCTCACATTAGGGCAGAATCAGTGAACAGAGAAAAGACAAAACTCACCCTATTGATGGTATTGACCTAGACTATAAACGTGAGTCAGAAAAAAGCACCATTTGAGTAATTTTCATAGGTGTTGGAAAGGTATCGGAGAATTGAGATGATAGGACTTCTAATTTTCTGATCTGCAAGAATTTACACATCCACATACACACTTGCATGCACACTGAAAATATCTAGCCAAAAAAGGCGGTCCGTGCCCTCAAAACGGATCACAAGATTGAAAAAACAAACTATTTCGCACTTATAGCTCGAAATTTTCTGGGCCAACTGATCCGAATGGTCTGCAGAAATATGCGCCTTGGCCATGGACCTGTTACAACATGGTGCTAGGCTCACATTAGGGCAAAATCAGTGAACAGAGAAAAGACAAAACTCACCCTATTGATGGTATTGACCGAGACTATAAACGTGAGTCAGAAAAAAGCACCATTTGAGTAATTTTCATAGGTGTTGGAAAGGTATCGGAGAATTGAGATGATAGGACTTCTAATTTTCCGATCTGGAAGAATTTACACATCCACACACACGTGCACGCGCACTGAAAATATCTAGCCCAAAAAAGGCGGTTCGTGCCCTCAAAAACGGATCGCAAGATTGAAAAAACAAACTATTTCGCACTTATAGCTCGAAATTTTCTGGGCCAACTGATCCGAATGGTCTGCAGAAACATGCGCCTTGGCCATGGACCTATTACAACATGGTGCTAGGCTCACATTAGGGCAGAATCGGTGAACAGAGAAAAGACAAAACTCACCCTATTGATGGTATTGACAGAGACTATAAACGTGAGTCAGAAAAAGCACCATTTGAGTAATTTTCATAGGTGTTGGAAAGGTATCGGAGAATTGAGATGGTAGGACTTCTAACTTTCCGATCTGGAAGAATGTACACATTCACATACCCACGTGCATGCACACTAAAAATATCTAGCCCAAAAAAGGCGGTTCGTGCCCTCAAAAACGGATCGCAAGACTGAAAAAACAAACTATTTCGCACTTACAGCTTGAAATTTTCTGGGCCAACAGATCCGAATGGTCTGCAGAAACATGCGCCCTGGCCATGGACCTATTACAACATGGAGCTAGGCTCACATTAGGGCAGAACCGGTGAACAGATAAAGGACAAAACTCACCCTATTGATGGTATTTACCGAGACTATAAACATGAGGCAGAAAAAGCTTCGTTTGAGTAATTTTCATAGGTGTTAGAAAGGTATCGGAGAATTGAGATGGTAGGACTTCTAACTTTCTGATCTGGAAGAATGTACACATTCACGTACACACTTGCATGCACACTGAAAATATCTAGCCCAAAAAAGGCGGTTCGTGCCCTCAAAAACGGACCGCAAGATTGAAAAAACAAACTATTTCGCACTTACAGCTTGAACTTTTCTGGGCCAACTGATCCGAGTGGTCTGCAGAAACATGCGCCCTGGCCATGCACCTGTTACAACATGGTGCTAGGCTCACATTAGGGCAGAATTAGTGAACAGATAAAGGACAAAACTCACCCTATTGATGGTACTTACCGAGACTACAAACGTGAGGCAGAAAAAGCTCCGTTTGAGTAATTTTCATAGGTGTTAGAAAGGCATCGGAGAATTGAGATGGTAGGACTTCTAACTTTCTGATCTGGAAGAATTTACACATCCACATACACACTTGCATGCGCACTGAAAATATCTAGCCCAAAAAAGGCGGTCCGTGCCCTCAAAAACGGATCGCAAGATTGAAAAAACAAACTATTTCGCACTTATAGCTCGAAATTTTCTAGGCCAACTGATCCGAACGATCTGCAGAAATATGCGCCTTGGCCATGGACCTGTTACAACATGGTGCTAGGCTCACATTAGGGCAGAATCGGTGAGCAGAGAAAAGACAAAATTCACCCTATTGATGGTATTGACCGAGACTATAAGCGTGAGTCGAAAAAAGCACCGTTTGAGTAATTTTCATAGGTGTTGGAAAGGTATCGGAGAATTGAGATGATAGGACTTCTAATTTTCCGATCTGGAAGAATTTACACATCCACATACACGTGCACACACGCACTGAAAATATCTAGCCCAAAAAGGCAGTTTGTGCCCTCAAAAGCGGATCGCAAGATTGAAAAAACAAACTATTTCGCACTTATAGCTCGAAATTTTCTGGGCCAACAGATCCGAATGGTCTGCAGACACATGCGCCCTGGCCATGGACCTGTTACAACATGGAGCTAGGCTCACATTAGGGAAGAATCTGTGAAGAGAGAAAAGACAAAACTCACCCTATCGATGGTATTGACAGAGACTATAAACGTGAGTCAGAAAAAGCTCCGTTTGAGTAATTTTCATGGGTGTTGGAAAGGTATCTGAGAATTGAGATGGTAGGACTTCTAACTTTCCGATTTGGAAGAATGTACACATCCACATACCCACGTGCATGCGCACTGAAAATATCTAGCCCAAAAAAGGCGGTTCGTGCCCTCAAAAACGGATCGCAAGATTGAAAAAACAAACTATTTCGCACTTATAGCTTGAACTTTTCTGGGCCAACTGATCCGAATGGTCTGCAGAAACATGCGCCCTAGCCATGGACCTGTTACAACATGGTGCTAGGCTCACATTAGGGCAGAATCGGTGAACAGAGAAAAGACAAAACTCACCCTATTGATGGTATTGACCGAGACTATAAACGTGAGTCAGAAAAAGCTCCGTTTGAGTAATTTTCATAGGTGTTGGAAAGGTATCGGAGAATTGAGATGGTAGGACTTCTAACTTTCCGATCTGGAAGAATGTACACATTCACATACACGTGCATGCACACTAAAATATCTAGCCCAAAAAGGCGGTTCGTGCCCTCAAAAACGGATCGCAAGATTGAAAAAACAAACTATTTCGCACTTATAGCTCGAAATTTTCTGGGCCAACTGATCCGAATGGTCTACAGAAACATGCACCCTGGCCATGGACCTATTACAACATGGTGCTAGGCTCACATTAGGGCAGAATTAGTGAACAGATAAAAGACAAAACTCACCCTATTGATGGTATTGACCGAGACTATAAACGTGAGGCAGAAAAAGCTCCGTTTGAGTAATTTTCATAGGTGTTGGAAAGGTATCGGAGAATTGAGATGGTAGGACTTCTAACTTTCTGATCTGGAAGAATTTACACATCCACATACACACTTGCATGCACACTGAAAATATCTAGCCCAAAAAAGGCGGTTCGTGCCCTCAAAAACGGATCGCAAGATTGAAAAAACAAACTATTTCGCACTTATAGCTTGAAATTTTCTGGGCCAACTGATCCGAATGGTCTGCAGAAACATGCGCCTTGGCCATGGACCTGTTACAACATGGTGCTAGGCTCACATTAGGGCAGAATAGTGAACAGAGAAAAGACAAAACTCACCCTATTGATGGTATTGACCGAGACTATAAACGTGAGTCAGAAAAAGCACCGTTTGAGTAATTTTCATAGGTGTTGGAAAGGTATCGGAGAATTGAGATGATAGGACTTCTAACTTTCCGATCTGGAAGAATTTACACATCCACATACACACTTGCATGCGCACTGAAAATATCTAGCCCGAAAAAGGCGGTTCGTGCCTCAAAACGGATCGCAAGATTGAAAAAACAAACTATTTCGCACTT
>JAHHZJ010003181.1:0-35802 GCA_021437245.1 Aegilops speltoides
AAGTATGATCCACAATATCCAAGCTCAAGAAGGATGTCACCTTGAAAGCGTGTCCTTGTGCATTCTTCACAATGCTGAAGTGGTAGGAAATGTGGTGTAGAAGCGAGTCGTGGTAGAATGTATGAGGCTCGCTCTCAACAGCTCGAATGGTCAACTCACGTGAAGTGGAAGTCGACCACGAAGTCAAGTATCCTACACATGCAGAAAACAAGGCAAAAGAATGTCGCATGGTAGATAAACACATCATCCATCATGATGGTTCTCTTCTCTTGCACATAACCATTAGAAGCACAAGTGCATGAATAATATGATTCAATAATGGCGATATTCAAGGCACTAGGTATATGGTGCAAGAGGAAGACAAGCATGCTTCACAAGGAGTATGTCAAAATCTCCAAACATATGTGAGAATGCTATGGGGGCAATCTCATGAGCAAGACTATAAGCATTGTTGCACTCAATACATGGCAAATCATCTAGCATGAGAGAATGACACATGGAGATATATGACGCGAACAATATGAATCATGTGCAAAGCATATAGATGGTTGTCATCAACGCATGAGATGAGCAAGTATGACACAAGAGACAATGATCAAGATATATCATGTGAGAGGCATGAGCATATATGTCATCAACCCAAGAAAGCAAGTAGTGGAACATGGGTGATGCAATATAGCGAGCAATCATAACAATCAAGTCAAGTATGCTAGTAGTGCGAAGATCGACATACTAGAATGAATCATGGCAAACATGTCCTTGGTGCAAATAGTGGGCATGAATAATTCACATGTCATAGCACAATCATGAAAGCAAGATATGAGGACAATAGCATGGGGCACATGATAAACATGGCAATAGCAACAAGGATCTCCACCAAGCATGCAAATACACATAGAAGTAGCATAATGATGAAACATGGGTAGATGCAAGCAAGGGTCACAATTGCATGGCAAAGGCATAGAAGCAAGCATAGCATGCAAAGTGAACACGGTAAAATGAGCATAATGTGAGAAGTGGTAAATGGCCCATAGCGTGTGAGAGCCAAGTAGAGGAGTTGCGCGTAGTCCTTGCTTGCGAAGGGGCGGTGGTAAAGACAATTCACATGATCCCAATTCATCGTTGCTCTCTAAAGCTCGTTTTGTCAACTCGTGGGATTGCGAGGTTGACAAGTATTCATAGTACCTACACAAAGAGACACAAACCAGCGAAATTGTGCGCGTGGTAAATGTACACATCATCCATCATGATGTGTATGTGCGCGTGTGAGTTAGCACAAGATAAGCATCGCTCAAAGAAATTTGATGCATGGTATAGGAACATGTCATCCATCATGAAAGAATAGTTGTTATGTATGACATGATGGGGACACAAATTGAGAATGCAAGTATATGGCACATCAATAGTATGTTTATTAATTGGGTAGCATATGGTGCAAACAAGTATGGGGATCATGCAATGAATGGGATGGATCAAATTCCCTAACATGTATGAGAAACTATGGGGCCTCCTCATGAGCAATATCGGAAACATCATATGGGAAAATGGACAACATCAAAACAATGCATATCCGAAGCTAGGTGGTCATGGCATGGCATATGAGATAAATGATGCAAAGGAGCATATCAATATCATCACAAGAAAAACAAATGCCAATAACCATGTGCTTGTCATCTATGCCATATGTGCAAATTGGGTTTATTTTAATGGCATATGCATAGTCACTATGAAGAGATTGCAAATAAGAAATATGATGGATCTCATGCATAGCATATGACAAGTCAAGCGGATTATCAAACATGATGTGACCTAAAAATTGTCACAAGAAATCCTATGTAACATGGCATCACAACTAATAGACTCCACAATAGAATCATCATACTCATCATAAATGGGCAAATCATCGCATGGGAAATCATACTAGCATGAAGCATGGCAATAGGTGGATCAACATCATGCAAGAAATCAATGTCAAGAATGTCCACTAGTGGGACTAGAGCATCACCGTCACCTTTGTTACCTTTGTCATTCCACTCAAGTGGTGTAGGTGAGGTGGGAAAGACCAAATGGTGGTCATCTTCATCTTGATGGAACCATGTGGGGGTGCATCATAATCCACCATGGCCATCGTCTTGTCCAAAGGGAGGGCAGAAGTCGTCGAGGATCGTAGCGTCATCATAAATGGGACCTAGCACCAAGCGAGAAGACACAATAGAGGTAGAGGTCAAGTTGTTAGAAATGCAAATGGCCTCCACGAGACCTATCAACTATCTCACTCTCTCTATGTGGTGGTTCACTCATTCCCTCAAAATAGGTGCACTCAAACTCACGTATGGTGGAGTCACTCATCTCACTCAAGTGGTGGGGTTGTGGCTCTCCTCACATGGGGTGTGGCAACTCATCATGTATGGGGCTAGTGGTGAAGTCACTCTCACTCTCAATATGGTGGCACAAGTCACTCAAGTCATCATCGTCGCCGTGGTGAAGGGAAGATCCGTGCTCAACCATCTCGTCGTGGTGCGCCGTGGATGAAGGCGAAGATGGCACATCATCACTCTAAATCGTGGATGAAGGCGAAGATGGCACATCATCACTCTAGCCTCCTAAGATGGAAGCATCCTCCATGCTCGCCACCTTGTCGCTCGCCTCCAAAGCTTGGTCCTTGGGAGCATCGTCTTGGAGCTCGTCGGGCTTGGACATCTTGGTGGTACTAGCCTCATGCTTGTTGTAGAGCTTGGTGCTTGAATTTTGCTTGGGGTGGAAAGCCTTGGCCTTCATGAGTTCTTGTTCCGCCTTGAGAGCACCAATGTAGTAGTCGTCGATGGACTTGTAGTTCTCGGGGCGATGGTCTTGGAGATGTCGTTGTGCAATCCCATCATGAAGTGGAACTTCATCGAAATGGAATTAAATCCGCATGGCTCGTCATAAAGCAATCATCATCTCCTTGAAGTACTTGTCAATTGACTTGGATCCTTGGGTGGTGTTCTCCAATTGGCGTCGAAGTTGTTCCGTGTAGGTTGGAGGCACAAACTCTCGCCATAAAGCTTTTTTAGTCTTGGGCCAACTCATGTCATAGTACTCGAAGGTGTGTGAAGCCACCATGCCAATGCGTAGTCGTTGAAGTTTCTTGTGGCGCACTTCACTTGATCTTGGGAGGAACTTGATGTAGCTTGAGGTAGTCGTCCATCAAGCGCTCCCACTCGAGGTACTCCTCGGGTTCGTGAGTCCCATAGAAAGGAATCTTGTGGTGCGTTGTCGAGGTCGTAGTAGCTCGTGGAAGTCGCGGACTTGAGCTTGGGTAGCTTCTCTTGAGTGTAGTCTTGAGGTGCTTGTTGGCGAAGATGCCGTATGTCCGTGGCGAAGATGCCTTGAAGTCGCTTGGCGAAGATGCCAAGGAGATGGTGAAGTCGTTGGCGGTTGTTGGTGTTGAGTTCTTGACCTTCACGTTCTTGTTGGTGATGGTGTCGATGCCGATGTGATCTTGCGGAGATGGTAGCTCGGAAGCATGTGCTCTTGGCGTCTTCTCGAAGATGAGGAAGATCGCTTGTAGGACTTGATGAGGGCTTTGATCTCCTCCATTTTAGCTTGCATCTTGGCGTCGGAGTTGTTGTTCATGGCATCGAACTTCGTCGTCGTTGTTGTAGACCGAAGATGAAATGCCTTGCCTATCCATCACAAGACTCGAGTAGAGGTGAGTAGGAAATGAGATAAACAATACCAAGTTACCTTTTCCCCAAGTTGAGGATGTATCTCGTTTCACTCAATGTGAGATGAAAGAATAGTGGAGTTAGTACGGACTTGTTCACTCACACCTATCAAGTAAAGCTTATGGTAGAGCTCGGTGAGGATAGTGGCACAAAATTTAATGCAAAATGTTAGCAAGAGTCAATAATGTTGAAAAAGATTCACAAATTCTTAAGTGAAACAAGTAGACCAATAGCAAAGAATGGCTGCGGAAACACACACGGATAGATAAATGGGGTCGTGCAACCAAGGAATGAGCACAAAATGTGGAATCCACGGCAGCTTCGTGTTGCACAACTCAAGAGAGGCCTATACGATTGCTCAATAAGCGGATCGACACTTGTGCACAACCTATAAGGCATAAAATGGATATTCTTTCTATCCCAAGTATGCTATATATATGGTTCGGTGTTTCTCTCAAGCATGATATCATATGATGTAGATTTTGGTATGGCTCTTATGTGCAATGGGGTATGATGCTATGGCACTTGCTCACGAGCTCTTTGCTCTCTTTTGCTTAAAGCTTTTTCTCTCTTTTTTCTCTCTATGGCCACTTTTGTACAATGCACAAACCAAGATAGCAATTGTGTATATCGGGAACAAACTTGAGGCACAATGGATGATATGATACCAATATGATATGGTATGTATGCAATGGAAGGTATGGACCACTAATGTGCACAAATAACGTTGCGGCAATACTCAAATGGCTAGTCTCGATAGGTATGTGGCATAAAATGGGCTAGGGGTTAACAATGCAATTTGCAAGGGATATACAAAGGTGTCGTCGAGGTTACCGTCGCTGCGATGATGAGTGGCGGTGTTCTTGGTGTAGATACCAAGATGATGGAGACTTCGTCCTAAGTGGCGAAACACCTAAGGAAACGGAAAAACCGCAAACTCAAAATCTCAAATGACAAATGTCAAATGGTGGTAGCGGAAAGCGGTGGTGGTTTGCACTAGGCAATGCGGAAGTGGAGTGATGGCTATACACGTGTCGAAGTTGAAGTTGCCGTCCCTAAGTAGCCGAAACACCTTAGGAGACACAAGGCACAACTCGAAAAAAGCTCAAACAATAATTGGGTTCAGTTGGGTTGTCAGAAGTGTATGGTGGGCAAGGTTATGTGGAAGTGGTGGTGGTGGTGGTGGTGGTTGATGAAGAAGCAACCGTCCCTAAGTAGCCTAAACACCTTAGGAGACTCAAATCACAACTCAAACAACCACTAATGCTATAAGGAACAAAATGGGTTAGGTTGCGGAAGTCGGTGGTGGTTATGCGGATGTTGTGGTGGAAGCCCTAGGCAAAGATGGCAAAATTCACCAAATGTGATGGAGTCAAATGATGTTGGTAGTATTTTTGTGGGATGGGGATGTCAATAGCTTCAAAACGAGCTAAAGAACGTCAAAACGGACTCGGATGAATTAGTTATGGGCAAAACGGTGAAACTCGGAAAGCTGAAACTGGCCAGGGCGGTAGTACCGCTCGGGAGGGCAGTAGTACCGCTCGTGTCAGGATTTTTCGACTGTTTCGGCTGAAACAGAACCTAGCGGTAGTACCGTTAGCGGGCGGTAGTACCGCTTGAGGTTCTCAGCGGTAGTACCGCTCTGTGAGGCAGTAATACCGCTCGTGTCGCGATTTTTCGCAGATCAAATCGGTAGCGATTTTGGAAGCGAAATGGATGATTTCGGGGCAAAATTTGATGGATTTCGTGGATGGAAGGCGGAAACTTGGGGAATGCTAGATCCACTTGAAACCAAGCAAATCCACGGATCAAAATCAACAAAACATCATCAAACCAACAAATCACAAAAAAATTTGGGGCTATTTTTGGTGGGGATTTTCGAATTTAGGGCGAAAACAACAAAATCAAGCTAGAAAACACGGGTAGGGGCTCCAAAAGCGTGATCAGCGTGGCTCATGATACCATATGATGTAGGGTGGAACCCTAATTCGTCGATCTTTCACGTTTGGAGGGATCCTCACGGAGAACACGATGAACACGGGGAAGAGCGGAGAGAAATCACTGCGGGAAACACTCAGAACAAGTCCAAATCACATCCACTAGACAATCAAACACACAAGATCACAAGGTACATGAACAACAAAGGGAAAGATACAAGGTAAGGTTCATCTCCAAGAGGAGGTCTTGATGATATCCTAGATGGATCTTCCCTAAAGAGGTCTTGAATCCATGAGGATCTTCTCCTAGATGGAGGTCTTGGCCTCCAATGGAGTAATGGTCTCTCTCTCTCAAGAGTAGGGATAGGTAGGAGCAAAGCTCACTTAAGAATGAGCTATCACTTTGCTAACCCTAGAAAGGAGGTGGAGGTGGTCTATTTATAGTCTAAGCCACGAAGGGTAAGTGGGAGAGGATACAAGGCCAAGGCCATGGCTCTTGCTGGCAGAAGCGGTAGTGCACGGACTCATGGGCGGTAGTACCGCAATGATAATACCGCTTGCTTTGGTGATAATGCCGCTTAATGATAATACCGCTTACTTTGGTGATAGTACCGCCCTTCGGACTAGGCAGGTCCTTCTTCTTCGTCTTCGCTTCACGCTTCCCTTGCGAGGCGGTGTAGGCGTTCCTTGGCGCTTGCACTCCTCCTCGTCATTCGTGAAGCTCCGACAATACCTATGCATGCACAGTGGAGTGTCAAGTAGTATACCATCCTCAAAGGGTCAAGTGAACACGTGTAAAGAGAAGATTCACCTTTATGTATGAGAAGTAAGTCGCACGTGTCACTTGCCAAGCGGACTCTTGACATGGTGATGACCGTGGGATGCTCCGCATCAATTTCCTTTGAGAGGATGATTGTGACCACCACTAGCCCACACATGAGAGCATGCCACACATCCTATGTGAGGTTGGCGTCATTGAGTGACTCCACCAACAATATGGTGAGTGCATCCTTGAGGAGGGTGAGCCACACCACTTAGTGAGTGAGGTAGTTGACCGCGGCATGTGAGGCCACCATAATTTCTAACGACTTAACCTCTACTCCCGGTGTGTTTTCTTCTATGGTGATAGGTCTCCTACATGGCGACCGCCTACCATTGATGAGTCCATACCTCCTATGGAGCAGCGATGGCCATGATGGACGATGATGCACCCCCATGGTTCCATCAAGATGAAGATGACAACGAGGCGACCTTGACACATCACCTACAACACATGAGCGACGCTCCAAAGGTAACATAGGTGATGGTGCTTCTCTTGTCCCACTAGTGGACTCTCTTGACATTGATTGCTCCCATGACGTTGACCCACCTATTACCATGCTTCATGCTAGTGAAACTACTTCATTCCTTGACTTACCTATTAATGATGAATATGATGATAAGCATGTTGAGTTGCCTAGTTGTGATGCTATGCTTCATAGGATATCATGTGAAAATTCTATTGGTCACTTCATGTTTGACAATCCATTGAACTTGTCATATGCTATGAGTGAGATCTCCCATATTGCATCATTTCAATCTCAACATAGTAACTATGCATGCCCCATTAAAATAAATCCTATTTGCACTTATGGCATAGATGACGAGATGATGGTCATTGGCTTTTGTTTTTCATGTGATGATATTGCCATGCTCCCTTTACATGATTGGCGCAATTCATCCAATATGTCGTGCCATGATCACATTGTTCCAAATATGCATTGTTTTGGATGTTGTCAATACTCTCCACATGATGTTCCTACTCTTGCTCATGAGGAGACCACCATAGTTTCCTCATACATATTAGGAGATCTTGATGCATTCCATACTTTGCATAATTCCCATAATTGCTTGCACCATATGCATAACATGAATAACAATGCTCTCGATATTTCTCATGATGCATTACATCCTTTGAGTCTCCATTATGATATACATCATAACAAACCTCTCATGATGGATGACATGTTTCTATATCACGCATCTCATTTATTTGAGCATTGGCTATTTTGTGCTAACAAACACATGCACGTGCGCATCATGATAGATGATGTGTACATCTACCACCTTTTACACAATTTTCCCTTTGCCTTTGTTTTGTGTAGGTACTCATGTATACTAAATCGACCTCTCAATCCCAGAGTTGTGAAGCGAGCTCTTGAAGCAATGATGACTTGGGATCCGTGGACTATCCTTACCACCATTCCCTTCGCGCAAGGACTACGCGCAACTCCTCTACTTGGCTCTCACACGGCTATGGGCAATTTACCACTTCTCACATTATGCTCATATTACCGTGTTCACTTTGCATACTATGCTTGCTTCTATGCCTTTGCCATGCAATTGTTACCCTTGCTTGCATTTACCCATGATTCACAATTATGCTACTCCTATGTGTATTTGCATGCTTGGTGGAGATCCTTGTTGCTATTGCCATGTTTATCATGTGCCCCATACTATTGATGCTTGTTGTGTTGGGAGAGTCATTATGCCTTATTGCTATTTACATATGGCTTCTCACGAGATATTCATGATATTTTCTCACATCTTGCTTTCATGCTTGTGCCATGTCTTGTGAATTATTCATGCACACTATTTGCACCAATGACATGCTTGCCATGATTCCTTTTAATCGTTGCATCTTTGCACTACTAGCTTGCTTAACTTGATTGCTATGATTGCTTGCTATGTTGCATCACCCATGTTCCACTATTACTTGCTTTCTTGGGTTGATGACATAGATGTTGATGCCTCTCACTTGATTTGTCAGGATCATTGTCTCTTGTCTCCATTAGTTGCATCTCTCATATCACCTTGTATTGAGTGCCAACTTGCTATGCTTATTGATCTTGGAGACTTGGACACTCTACTTGTGATGCATGCTGTTTGATTGAGCCTATTGCACTTGGTTGTTCTTGCATCATATGCCTCCATACTATAAGCGCTCCTTGCACTTTCTTATGATGAGCATGATGCATACACTTGTTGGGTATCTTACCACTCGAATGATAGGTTTTGCATTTCCGCTAACCTCATTTGTTTTTCAGTGTTTGTCATGTTCTTTCATTTTGGAGGTTTCACAAAGGCGATGCCATTATCGACAAATTGGTTATGTGAAGGCATACAGGATGTGCGACACCAACATTTTCGACATTCTCATAAGGTGAACTCCTTCTCTTTGAGCAATCCTCAAATATGCATATTGGATGGGTCACTCTTTCATTGTTGTTTCCTTCTTGTTGTCTACATGATACATCTCGTGATCGGAGGCGACATTGGAGATTAGCTACATGGACCTTCACATTGAGGCGCTCACACTTATTGGATGCACCTTGAATTCCACTCATACCTCGACAATGAGCTTTGGTACACCAACACCTCCATATTTGTTGATTGTGCTCATACATGTCATGCTCGATGGACATATCATGCTCACCACAAGTTTGCACCCCATGCATGGATTGACTCACATTGTGCTTGCCTTGTTGCATCTATCTCCATGTCATCCAAGATATATGAGCTTGTGCATTTCATTAGCAAATTTGTTGTGATCTTCCTTGATGGCATATTCATACATCATGATCATATTGCCCACCATCAATTGCATGATAACATATACATATTGAGCATCCATTGCCATGTTCATGCTTTTGATGCACCATCCCATTATGACATCATTTTGCACAATGGTAGAATTTGTCGCTTTGTCCACCATGATAATTATCCATGAATTCTTTGCATATCGTTCTATATCATCTTCATAAGCTTCATCGCTTTATCATACACTATCCCTAAGACGGACTCACGATTAATTAGCGGACACTTTGTATGCGCTAAGCATTGTATTTCCAAGTGTACTTTGTGTTTGATCATTTTGCTTGTACCACATACCGGAGACACCTTGGAGTACTTGGAGTCGCAATGCCTTCCCCTCGTCCGCTACAAGCCGTCCGACACACGTTTCCATGGTGATGAGGATCACGATCCGAGATCGGATCTTTCCCAAGGGGATATGATCGGAGCATCCGTTCATCCCCATGTACCTCCGACTACTCTCCAAGCCCCAAGGATACATAAGATGAGACCTCGACTATGCACCATTGGACACAAGGTGAATTCACTCCTCTTCAAACCGTCACTTTCCGCATATGAGACACAGCTACTACCTCATGCATGGACCTTGCGTACACTCAGGTACAACCAAGATGATCATGGAGAATCCAAGGACCAAGGCCAAGCATGGAAGAGGAGAAGGAAGAAGAAGAATGGAGCAAGACTGGAGTTGCCAGGATCATCCGGACACCCAGCCGGATCATCCGGGCCCAGCCGGATCATCCGGACCCTTCCGGATCATCAAGATGCGCCGAAAGCAACAAAAGCCCCAAGCGAAGCGGATCATCGGACGATGCCGGATCATCCGGACCCCGACACCGGATCATCCGGGCCACCATCGGATCATCCGGACCCTGCTGTCTTGAAGAAAGGCCCAAGGGCCCATGTATCCCCTCTCACTTACCCCTTCGTGGGCTAGCACTATATATACTCCCCCACCTCCTCCTAGTTAGGGTTAGCATTGGATTAGCTCATATTTGTGTGTGAGAGCCTTTGCTCATCCACCAGTACTTCTCCTCGGAGATCAGGACCTCCGTCTAGGAGAAGATCCATTCGAATTCAAGACCCCTACCTAGGGAAGATCCCCTCGTGGATGCAAGACCTCCTCCGGGAGAAGAACGGCTACCTTTGTATCTTTCCTTTGTTGATTTTGGACCATGTATCACTCGTGCTTGATGATCTAGACCTTGTGTGATTGATCTCTTGTCGGTTGAGTGTCTCTCGTTCTTCCCGTGATTTCCTCTCGTTCTTCCTTGCGTTCTTCGTGTTCCCTCCGTAGGATCCCCTCAAGCGTGAAAGATCGGCGAATTAGGGTTCCACCTACATCGGGTAGTCTATTTTGATGATATACTGATTTATAGCAAATCTTTGGAAGAACATTTGGAACATTCGTGCTGTTTTAATGCTCTCGTGATGCCGTTTGTTTGGTAATCTTGGGAAGTGCACCTTTTGCACCGACCGAGTATCTTTTCTTGGCTATGTTGTTACTCACAGGGAATTGAAGTTGATAAAGCCAAGATTGAAGCTATTGAGAGTTGGCGCAGCCAAAGCGGTCACACAAGTGAGGAGTTTTCTTGGACTCGCTGGTTTCTATAGGCGTTTTGTGAGAGATTTTAGCACCATTGCTGCACCTCTCAATGAGCTTACAAAGAAGGATGTGCCTTTTGTTTGGGGTACCGCTTGGGAAGAAGCCTTCACGGTGTTGAAAGATAAGTTGACACATGCTCCTTTACTCCAACTTCCTGATTTTAATAAGACTTTTGAGCTTGAATGTGATGCTAGTGGAATTGGATTAGGAGGTGTGTTATTACAAGATGGCAAACCTGTTGCATACTTTTCTGAAAAATTGAGTGGGCCTAGTCTGAATTATTCTACTTATGATAAAGAATTATATGCTCTTGTTGGGACTTTAGAAACATGGCAACATTATTTATGGCCCAAAAGAATTTGTTATACATTCGATCATGAATCTTTGAAACATATTAAAGTCAAGCTAAACTGAATCATTAAACACAAGAAGGGTAAAGAAAATGTTATTCTGATGCATTGTCTAAATCGCTATACTATGCTTTCACAACTTGACTTCAAAATATTTGGTTTGGAGACCATCAAAGATCAATATGTGCATGATGCTGATTTTAAAGATGTATTGCAGAATTGTAAAGAAGGAAGAACATGGAACAAGTTTGTAGTTAATGATGGATTTGTGTTCGTGCTAACAAGCTATGCATTCCAGCTAGCTCCGTTCGTCTTTTGTTGTTGCAGGGGCGCATGGAGGAGGACTAATGGGACACTTTGGCGTGAAGAAGGCGGAGGGCGTACTTGCTACACATTTCTTTTGGCCAAAGATGAGGCCAGGATGTTGGCGTTTTATTGCTCATTTGCACTACATGTCAAAAAGCTAAGTCACGACTCAATCCTCATGGTTTATATATGCCCTTTTTGTACCTAGTGTTCCTTGGGAGGATATATCTATGGACTTTGTTTTAGGTTTACCTAGAACAAAGGGAGGAATAACATATTTGTTGTCGTGGATAGATTCTAGAAAATGGCACACTTTATACCATGTCATAAAAGCGATGATCTTTGTTAATGTTGCTGATTTGTTCTTCGTGAAATTATTAAGCTTGCATGGTGTGCCAAATACTATTGTTTCAGATCGTGATACTAAATTTCGTAGCCACTTTTGGAGATGTTTATGGGATAAGTTGGGGACTAAACTGCTTTTTAGTACTACTTGTCACCCCCAAACTGATGGACAAACTGAAGTAGTCAATAGAACATTGTCTACTATGCTTAGGGCTGTTCTAAAGAATAATAAGAAAATGTGGGAGGAATGCTTGCCTCGTATTGAATTTGCTTATAATCGTTCATTGCATTCTACTACTAAAACGTTCTAAAGAATAATAAGAAAATGTGGGAGGAATGCTTGCCTCGTATTGAATTTGCTTATAATCGTTCATTGCATTCTACTACTTTTTTAGTAGTAGAATGCAATGAAACGATATAAATTCTTGCTATTAGACAATGTGATATTAAACTGGCTATAGTAGACAATGACAAGGTTGGTTAATCAAACAAATATTGTTTAACAAAAAGTGGCAATATCCTTTATCCTAATCCAATTCCACTAGCATCACATTCAAGCTCAAAAGTCTTATTAAAATCAGGAAGTTGGAGTAAAGGAGCATGTGTCAACTTATCTTTCAACACCGTGAAGGCTTCTTCTAACTTCTTCGTGCGGTACCCCAAACAAAAGGCACATCCTTCTTTGTAAGCTCATTGAGAGGTGCAGGAATGGTGCTGAAATCTCTCACAAAACGCCTATAGAATCCAAATGAGGCCAAGAAAACTCCTCACTTGTGTGACCGTTTTGGGCTGCCAACTCTCAATAGCTTCAATCTTGGCTTTATCAACTTCAATTCCTCGTGGAGTAACAACATAGCCAAGAAAAGACACTCGGTCGGTGCAAAAGGTGCACTTCCCAAGGTTACCAAACAAACGCATCACGAGAGCAATAAAACACAGACGTAAATGTTCCAAATGTTCCTCCAAAGATCTCGCTATAAATCAATATTTCATCAAAGTAAACTACCACGAATCGTCCAATGAAAGCACGTAAAACTTCGTTCATTAATCTCATGAAAGTACTAGGTGCATTAGTTAACCCAAAAGGCATGACTAACCACTCATATAATCCAAACTTAGTTCTAAATGTTGTTTTCCATTCATCCTCCAATTTCATACGAATTTGATGGTATCCACTACGCAAATCAACTTTGGAGAATATTGTAGAGCCACTCAATTCATCAAGCATATCATCTAGCCTGGGAATAGGATGATGATAACGAATAGTAATATTATTAATGCCTCTACAATCAACACACATACGCGATGTACCATCCTTTTTCGGCACTAGAATAGTAGGAACAACACAAGGACTAAGGGATTAGCATATATAACCTTTGTCGAGAAGCTCTTGTACTCGACACATAATCTCCTTCGTCTCCTCTGGATTGGTACGGTATGGCGCCGCGGTTTGGCGGTGAAGCACGGGAATTAAGTCAATCGATGCTCAATCCCACGAATAGGCGGTAATCCGGTGCACGTCTTGTGGAAAGGCGTCGTGAACTCCTGCAAAATGTTAGTGACAGCAGAAGGCAAAGAGGAAGGCACGTCCTCGAATGAAAATAATGCCTCTTTGCACACAAAAGCATAGCAAACAGATTTGCTAAAATCTAGCTCATCAATATCAGATTTAGTGGCAAGTAAACATGCACTTTTCAATTTAATTTCAGAAGCAACACTAGATGGTTTACTATTAGGCTTCATATGTTGCTCAAATTCTTTTGCCACAATCTGATTTTCACTCTTATTTTTCTCCTGTTTTGCTTTATTAGCTCTATTAATATCATCTTTCAAAATGGACTCAGGAGTCATAGGAAGCAAAGTAATATTTTTATCCTTATGAACAAGAGTATACTGATTGTTTCTACCATGGTGTACAGAATTTTTATCAAATTGCCATGGTCTACCAAGTAATAAGGAACATGCTTGCATAGGTACCACATCACAATCAACATAATCAGCATATGTAGAGATACTAAAATGCACACAGAGCAGTCGTGTTACCTTAACCTTGCGCTGTTGTTGAACCATTGGATGTAGTAAGGATGTGGATGTGGTCTTGTGGTGAGAGATAGCTTCTCCACCATCTCCATGCTCGCCAAGTTGTTGCAGCTCCCTCCATCTATGATGGCGCTGAATAGAACGTTCCTTCACAACTCCCTTTGTATGGAACAAATTATGCCTCTGATTTTGCTCAGCTTGTGTAACTCTGCACAGTCAAAACACGTTGAGCAACTAAACATTCATACTGTCGGCATCTTGGCAGCCATGTATTGTGTCTCATGATCGAATCATCTCCACCGTGCTCCTCATGTGTAATAAGAGCCAAAGTCTCCTCATCATAGTCACTAGCGGACTCATACCCACCATCCTTAGTAGCAATCATCACACGCTGAGATTTGCATTCTCTGCAAAATGTCCTCTTCCCTTACAACGACGACAAATAATATCACTTGTGTGCCCTGTTGGCGCCATGGAAGAAGAAGAACTCTCTGCAGGCCGGCAGGTGTGCTCTTGGTAGATAGTGGTGGTTGTGCCTGCTTTTTGTATCACGGTTGGAGGTGGCACCTGAAGGAGGTGATGGTGCGGTGGAAGTAGATGATGCACGTGGTGTCCATGATGAAGGTCGACCTGCGAGAAAAAGTTAGTGCGGCGCCAATGCTGTCGATCCTGCACTTCACGTTCAGCTTTACAAGCAAGATGGAATAAACGAGTGATATTATTACAATCCTTATAGTCTAGAATGGTCTGAATCTCTCTATTTAATCCACCCGTAAAAGCGTGCAAGCATAGCTTCATTCTCCTCAACAATACCACATCTAATCAAGCCAGTTTGTAATTCCTGGTAATATTCTTCTACAAATTTTTCCTTGTCTTAAGCGCTGCAATTTTTGAAGTAAGTCACGTTGATAGTATGGTGGAACCCAACGAGTACGCATAGCAGTTTTCAAAGCAGCCCAAGTAGCTGGAACAGGATATAATCTACAATATTCAGACCACCAAACACATGCAAAGCTAGTGAAAGCACAAACAGCAGCAGGAACACGTCGCTCCTCAGGATATTGTAAACATGTAAATCGTTGTTCAGTTTCTAACTCCCATGTAAGATATATATCAGGAACATATCTACCCTCAAATGGTGGAATATTCAATTTCAGTTTAGGGAGATGGTCATGATCTCATACCTGAGGGGGAGCCCTAACATTGCCATTATTTGCATGTGGACGACCTGGTGGTTGTGGTGCTGGTGGTTGCACGTAGTGCTCATGTTGATCAACCTCATCCTCGTAATCACCCACATACTCATCATCGTCCTCGGTACCAGCAGCAGCAGTAGCAGGAGCCAAAGAAGCACCAACAGCGATGGCAGCGGCACCAGAATTTTGTCTGGCTCAATAGGAACACGCTGAGCTCGTCCATACTGATTCGGAAGGGCGTAGTTGTTGTCGTTGCAGAGGTGCGATAGGTGCGATCGGCGGTGGTTGTGGAAAATCTGTGAGCAATTCATCAAACTTGCTATCAAGCTTTGTTTCAATCGTCTTCTCAATGCCATCTATCTTCTCCATGGCCTCGTCAAATCTGTTTAGCACATCTTGCACCTGCCCACTCATCATTTGCTGAAATTTATCATGTAGCTGTTTGTTCGTCAGTTCTCCCGGTCAGTCTCGTCGACATGATCCTGCCATGGTTAGCAACAATAGAAACACACAAGAATATGATCCTCTGGACTACTAACAAGAGGTGGTGGTGGGTGTCACAAATCCGTCAAGCAAATCTCAAATTCTTACCAGTTCTTACCCAGCAGCGGTGGCGGCAACCGTTGTAATCAAAACTCTCAAAAGCTTGGATAGAAGCGATTGCGGGGAGAGTCAAACGCATACGACGTAGATGTATGTGGAGCTGGGATGGCTTATAATATGGTAGCAAAAGGGTCAGGCAATAATCAATTCAGAGATGCAAAGTTGAATAAGCGCTCAACGGCAGTGCAGTGCTGGTCCTAGGCTGAACCGTGCTAGAGACGCGAGCCTAGAACACTAACAAAATCACGGCGCTGCACGTAACAAGGGAGGAGCACACACTGAATTTTTTTTCTTTTTTTTTCACTTTTTTTCCTCTTTTTTTTTGAAACTGGAACTATTTTTCTTCTGCGGATGGCTCGGAAGTTCGGGAGTCCTTCTCTGTCACAACTCGGAGTATCGCGTGATCTGGAAATCGAGAATAATGCAACAATTACTGGACTCGGACTAGGACTGGTGGCGGAGATGAATCTGGTGGAACTCGGACTGGTGGCGGAGATGAATCTGGTGGAACTCGGACTAGTGGCGGAGATGAATCTGGTGGAACTCGGACGAAGTGGCGGATATATGTTGCGAGTGAACTTCGGATTGGCGTGATGGCGGCGGATATGTGGTGGCGTATATGGATTCGGATTGGCGGTGATGATGCGGTGGTGATATATGGCAGCTGACAGCGTGACAACTGTGAGCAGAACTCGAAACTCTAAAAGACTAGGCGCTAAGACCAGCAACTTGACACGACGATGCAACCGCAAATTCAACAAAGCAAATACAGAAAAGATTATGCAAAGGCTCAGATTGGTTCGGATGGGATGAACTAACCCTAATTTTTTTTGGCTTTTCCGTGGACTATAGGTATGAAGAACAGACTCGATCTAAACTATGAAAAACCGTGAAATCTCACTGAGTAACCTGGAAATCTGATACCACTTGATAGAGGCAAAGGTGTCCCGTCTTTCGATGAGATGGTGGATTTCGCTTTGGTGGAAGTCGACTTTGACGATCCGACTACGAACGTGCGAGGACATCGCGCCTTAGCTATCGCTAAACCAACTCCGAGAGGTTATTGACCCGCGAAAGCACGATCAACTGACCACGAAGGTCATTTCCTGCGAGCAAGCGAAGAACAAGCAAGAAACTGAGATTGCAATCTGGATATTGCGAATATAAGATGAAAGCTTTATTGATCAAGGTGGGGTTACGTGGCGCCGTTGTCAGTCGTTGAACACAAGCGAAATCAGCGAAGTTGCAGCTATGGCGAACTTTTAATCTAAACAAAACCGAAGTTCAAACGGCGCCCTAAGGGCTGTATATATGGGGAAAAGGAGGGAATTTCGTGGCCCTTGCGGGTGGGGTCCGAAACCAACCCTAACTCTTGTTTCCCCACACATACGGACTCTAAAAATAGCCTATACTTAAGTATTTCGAAATTACATGGGCCTGGCCCAATAATAAGGTGACGTAGCACCTAGAATAGCCTATGGACGAATATTATGAAGTGGCATTGATGAGGACATCAATACCATTGTTACACCCACAGCCCCTGCTGCTATACATACTGGACCAATTACTAGAGCTCGCGCACGCCAACTAAATTACCAGGTATTTTCGTTTCTTGGTAATGATTCTAATGTTCATGAGAATATGATGCTGCCTAAATTGGATACATTTGTTTTGCTTACAAATGAAGGGCCTAGCTTGGAGAAGGATGAACATTGGAGCAAGAACAAGCATGGAGATGATGGCATGCTAAGGGGACAAGAATGGAGTTACAAGTGATGATTTCAGGACTTTGAAGCCACCATAATGAGTGCATGAAGCCTTGGACGAAATATACAAGATGCCACTTCATAAATTTCGTCCAGAGGCTATTCTAGGTGCTGCGTCACCTTATTATTGGGCCAGGCCCATGTAATTTCGAAATACATTAGTATAGGCTATTTTTAGAGTCCGTATGTGTGGGGAAACAAGAGATAGGGTTGATTTCAGACCCCTCCACCAAGGGCCACGAAAAAATTCACCCCCTCTTCCTCCATATATACAGCCCTTAGGGCACCGTTTAGACTTGGGATTTGTTTAGATAAAAAGTTCGCCATAGCTGCAACTTCGCGTGCATTTCGCTTGTGTTCAACGACAGCATAAAGGCGCCACAAAACCCCACCTTGATCAATAAATCTTTCATCTTATATTCGCAATATCCAGATTGCAATCTCAGCTTGCTTGTTCTTCGCTTGCTCGCAGGAAATGACCGTCGTGGTCGTTGATCGTGTTCGCGCGGGTCAATAACCTCTCGGAGTTGGTTTAGCGGTTGCTAAGGCGCGACGCCTCGCACGCATCGTAGTCGGATCATCAAAGTCGACTTCCACCAAAGCGAATCCACCATCTCATCGAAAGACGGACACCTTTGCCTCTATCAAGTGGTATCGATTTCCGTGTTGCTCGGTGAGATTTTACATTTTTCGTAGTTTAGATCGAGTCCGCCTTCATACCTATAGTCCACTTAAAAGCCACAAAAAATTAGGGTTAGTTCATCCTATCCCAACCACCGAGCCTTTGCATAATCTTTTTCAGATTTGCGTTGTTGAATTTATGTTGCATCGCCGTGTCTAGTTGCTGGTCTTAGAGTCTAATCTTTAGAGTTTCGAGTTCGTCATAAGTTGTCACTTGCCGCACCATCATCATCGCCCCTGCCATCTACCACCACCGCTTATCCGCCACCGCTTCGCATCCGTATCCATATACCACCACCGCTGCCATATACCACCACCGTTGCCATATACCACCACCATATATCCACCACCAATCCGAGTTCCTTGCATATTAGATTTTATTCGGGATCCATCTAATTTCCGATTCGTGTTTCCTTGTCTGAGTAGGTTTCGGATTCCAGCAATCTTTTGCCGTCCGTAGAAGAGGTTGGTTTCCAAAAAAAAAAGAAGAGTCCGGAAACCACCCTCCGTTTAGGCCCAAAATTTTCCAAAAACGCACGGGACAAAAATTTTCTAGCTATCCTATTTTTAGGTGTTTCTAAGCGTATTGAGACAGTCGCCGTTATAGATAGTTTTTTTTTTGACCCGTTTCCAGTTTTTGGGTCCAGGCAGTCGAAAAAAAAAAATTGTCGAAAAAATTTCGTGCCCATCCTGTCAGTTTGACCTGGGAAGAGTTTTGAGACACTCGCCATTATAGTGATTTTTTCGCAAAAAAAAAGCAGCGCAAAAAAAAAAGAGAGCGAAAAAAAAATTCAGAGTGTGCTTTTCCCTTGTTTATGTGCAGCGCCGTGATTTTGTTAGTGTTCTAGGCTCGCGTCTCTAGCACGGTCTAGCCTAGGACCAGCACAGACCGTCGTTGGCGTTTATTCAACTTTGCATCTCTGATTTGATTATTGCTGACCCTTTTTGCTACCATATTATAAGCCTTCCCAGCTCCACATACATCTCGTCGTCGTTTGATTCTCCTAGTAATCGCTATAGCCAAGCTTTGAGAGTTTTGACTTCTAGCGGTTGCCGATCACCGCTTCTTCTTGGGTGAGAACTGGTAAGAATTTGAGATTTGCTTGACGGATTTGTGACTGTCCACCACACCACCACCACCACTTCCTAGTAGTCTCAGAGGATCATATTCTTGTGTGTTTCTATTGCTGCTAACCATGGCAGGATCACAAGCCGATGAGACTGATTGGGAGAACCCGACGAACAAACAGCTACATGATAAGTTTCAGCAAATGATGATTGGACAGGTGCAAGATGTGCTAAACAGATTTGACGAGGCCATGGAGAAGATAGATGGCATTGAGAAGATGTTTGAAACAAAGCTTGATAGCAAGTTTGATGAATTGCTCGTAGCGTTTTCCACAACCACCATGGCTGCACCTATCGCACCTCTGCAATGACAACAACTTCGCCCCTTCCGAATCAGTATGGACGAGCTCAGCGTGTTCCTATTGAGCCAGGACAAAATTCTGGTGCCATTGCACTGCTGTTGGTGCTTCTTTGGCTCCTGCATCTGCTGCTGCTTGGTACCGACGAGGATGATTATGTGGGAGATTACGAGGATGAGGTTGATCAACATCGAACTACGTGCAACCACCAGCACCACAACCACCAGGTCGCCCACATGCAAATAATGGCAATGTTAGGGCTCCCCTCAGTACGAGATCATGACCATCTCCCTAAACTGAAATTGAATATTCCACCATTTGAGGGTAGATATGTTCCTCGATATATATCTTACTTGGGAGTTAGAAACTGAACAACGATTTACATGTTTACAATATCCCGAGGAGAGGCGACAAACTTGTTCCATGTTCTTCCTTCTTTACAATTCTGCAATACATCTTTAAAATCAGCATCATGCACATATTGATCTTTGATGGTCTCCAAACCAAATATTTTGAAGTCAAGTTGTGAAAGCATAGTATAGCGACGAGACAATGCATCAGCAATAACATTTTCTTTACCCTTCTTGTGTTTAATGACATAAGGAAAGTCTCAATGAATTCAACCCATTTAGCATGTCTCGATTCAGTTTAGCTTGACTTTTAATATGTTTCAAAGATTCATGATCAGAATGTATAACAAATTCTTTGGGCCATAAATAATGTTGCCATGTTTCTAAAGTCCGAACAAGAGCATATAATTCTTTATCATAAGTAGAGTAATTCAGACTAGGCCCACTCAATTTTTGAGAAAAGTATGCAACAGGTTTGCCATCTTGTAATAACACACCTCCTAATCCAATTCCACTAGCATCACATTCAAGCTCAAAAGTCTTATTAAAATCAGGAAGTTGGAGTAAAGGAGCATGTGTCAACTTAGCTTTCAATATCGTGAAGGCCTCTTCACATGCGGTACCCCAAACAAAAGGCACATCCTTCTTTGTAAGCTCATGGAGAGGTGCAGCAATGGTGCTGAAATCTCTCACAAAACGCCTATAGAAACCAGGGAGGCCAAGGAAACTCCTCACTTGTGTGACCGTTTTGGGCTGCGACCAACTCTCAATATCTTCAATCTTGGCTTTATCAACTTCAATTCCCTGTGGAGTAACAACATAGCCAAGAAAAGATACTCGATCGGTGCAAAAGGTGCACTTCCCAAGGTTACCAAACAAGCGTGCATCACGTAGAGCATTAAAAACAACACGTAAATGTTCCAAATGTCCCTCCAAAGATGTGCTATAAATCAGTATATCATCAAAATAGACTACCACAAATCATCCAATGAAAGCACGTAAAACTTCGTTCATTAATCTCATGAAAGTACTAGGTGCATTAGTTAACCCAAAAGGCATGACTAACCACTCATATAATCCAAACTTAGTTTTAAATGTTGTTTTCCATTCATCTCCCAATTTCATACGAATTTGATGGTATCCACTACGCAAATCAACTTTGGAGAATATTGTAGAGCCACTCAATTCATCAAGCATATCATCTAGCCTAGGAATAGGGTGGCGATAACGAATAGTAATATTATTGATGCCTCTACAATCAACACACATACGTGACGTACCATCCTTTTTCGGCACTAGAATAATAGGAACAGCACAAGGACTAAGGGATTCGCGTATATAACCTTTGTCGAGCAGCTCCTGTACTTGGCGCATAATCTCCTTCGTCTCCTCTGGATTGAGTGCGGTATGGTGCACGGTTGGGTAATGATGCCCGGAATTAAGTCAATTTGATGCTCAATCCCTCGAATAGGTGGTAATCCCGGTGGCACGTCTTGTGGAAAGACGTCAGCGAATGATGAGGACATCAATACCATTGTTACACCCACAGCCCCTGCTGCTATACATACTGGACCAATTACTAGAGCTCGCGCACGCCAACTAAATTACCAGGTACTTTCGTTTCTTGGTAATGATTCTAATGTTCATGAGAATATGATGCTGCCTAAATTGGATACATTTGTTTTGCTTACAAATGAAGGGCCTAGCTTGGAGAAGGATGAACATTGGAGCAAGAACACACATGGAGTTGATGGCATGCGCAAGGGATCAAGAACGGAGTTACAAGTGATGATTTCAGGACTTTGAAGCCACCATAAGGAGTGCATGAAGCCTTGGACGAAATATACAAGATGCCACTTCATAATATTAGTCCATAGGCTATTCTAGGTGCTTTCGTCACCTTATTATTGGGCCAGGCCCATGTAATTTCGAAATACATTAGTATAGGCTATTTTTAGAGTCCGTATGTGTGGGGAAACAAGAGATAGGGTTAGTTTCGGACCCCTCCACCAAGGGCCACGAAATTCACCCCCTCTTCCTCCATATATACAGCCCTTAGGGCACCGTTTAGACTTGGGTTTTGTTTAGATCAAAAGTTAGCCATAGCTGCAACCGGCGTGCCGTTTGTGTTCAACGACCAGACAAAGGCGTCACGGAACCCCACCTTGATCAATAAAGCTTTCATCTTATATTCGCAATATCCAGATTGCAATCTCAGTTTCTTGCTTGTTCTTCGTTTGCTCGCAGGAAATAGACCCTCGTGGTCAGGTTGATCGATGCTCGGCGTGGTCAATAACCTCTCGGAGTTGGTTTAGCGATTGCTAAAGCGCGGCGTCCTCGCTGCGCTTCGTAGTCGGATCGTCAAAGTCGACTTCCACCAAAGCGAAATCCACCATCTCATCGAAGGCGGGACACCTCTGCCTCTATCAAGTGGTATCAGATTTCCGAGGTTGCTCGGTGAGATTTTACAGTTTTTCGTAGTTTAGATCGAGTCTGTTCTTCATACCTATAGTCCACGAAAAAGCCAAAAAAATTAGGGTTAGTTCATCCCGTCCGAACCAATCTGAGCCTTTGCATAATCTTTTACGTATTTGCTTTGTTGAATTTGCGGTTGCATCGTCGTGTCAAGTTGCTGGTCTTAGCGTCTAGTCTTTTAGAGTTTGAGTTCTGTTCACGAGGTTGTCACGTCGCGCTGCCATATACCACCACCACATATTAACCGCCAATCCGAATCCATATCGCCACCACATATCCGCCGCCATCACGCCCATCCGAGTCCACCGCAACATATATCCGCCACCAGTCCGAGTTCCACAGATTCATCCCGCCACCAGTCGAAGTTCCACAGATTCATCTCCGCCACCGGTCCGAGTTCCACCAGATTCATCTCCGCCACCAGTCCTAGTCCGAGTCCAATAATTGTTGCATTGTTTTCGATTTCCAGATCACGCGATACTCCGAAGTCGTGACAAAGAGAGGACTCGCAAACTTCCAAGCCATCCGCAGAAGAAAAATAGTTCCAGTTTCAAAAAAAAAAAAAACTAAGTCTGGAAAATTCTGGCTAGGCAGTTTTTAGACCATTTGTAGACTTTTCGAAAAAAATTTGTTGCGGAGCAAAAAAAAAAAAAAAAAAGAGGAAAAAAAGTGCAAAAAAAAAAAAAAAAGAAAAAAAAATTCAGAGTGTGCTCCTCCCTTGTTTACGTGCAGCGCCGTGATTTTGTTAGTGTTCTAGGCTCGCGTCTCTAGCACGGTCTAGCCTAGGACCAGCACCTGATCTGCGTCGTTGAGCGTTTATTCAACTTTGCATCTCGAATTGATTATTGCTGACATTTTTGCTACCATATCACAAGCCTTCCCAGCTCTACATACATCTCGTCGTGCGTTTGATTCTCCACAGTAATCGCTATATCCAAGCTTTGAGAGTTTTGACTACAAGCGGTTGCCGATCACCACTATTTCTTTGGGTAAGAACTGGTAAGAATTTGAGATTTGCTTGCGGGTTTGTGATACACCACCACCACTTCTTAGTAGTCTGTAGGATCATATTCTTGTGTGTTTCTATTGCTGCTAACCATGGCAGGAACACAGGCCGATGAGACTGATTGGGAGAACCTGACAAACAAACAGCTACATGATAAGTTTCAGCAAATGATGATTGGACAGGTGCAAGATGTGGTAAACAGATTTGACGAGGCCATGGAGAAGATAGATGGCATTGAGAAGACGTTTGAAACAAAGTGATGTAGGGTGGAACCCTAATTCGTCGATCTTTCACGTTTGGAGTGGATCCTAGGGAATCACGAAGAACAGCGAAGCACAAGGGAAAACAGGGGAAAACAAGAGAATCACTCAACCAACAAGGGATCGATCACACAGGTGCTAGATCATCATACACATAAGAGATACACGAGATCCAAAGTCAACAAAGGTAAGGATACAAAGGAACCGTTCTTCTCCAAGAGGAGGCCTTGATGTTCTTCCCTAGAAGGGGTCTTGAATCCGCTTGGGGGATCTTCTCCGAAGAGGTCGTGATCTCCGAGGAGAAGTATCCAAGTGGATGAGCAAAGGCTCTCACACAAACATGAGCTAATCCAGTCTTGACCCTAGAAAGGATGATGGGATGGTCTATTTATAGTCTAGGTTCTCCAAGGGGTAAGTTAGAGGCGAAAGCGAGTACATGGGCCTTGGCCCAAGCGCTACACACAGGCAGGCGGTAGTACCCGCTCGGGAGGCGTAGTACCGCTTGAGGTGCTTCAGTGGTAGTACCGCTCTGGAGGCGGTAGTACCGCTCGAGTGCTCAGCGGTAGTACCGCTTCGGGGGCGGTAGTACGCCTCTGGCGCCGTTCGATTCTGGAGTTTGTCGGGTTCGCGGACGAGAGGCGGATCTCGAGCGGTAGTGCCGCTGGCTCGGCTCAGCGGTAGTACCGCTTGGCTGGAGCGGTAGTACCGCTCTTGTTGGACTCTGCAGCTCCTCCTTTCGTTCTTGATGTCCCTCTTGAGCTGTAGCTTCTTCTAGATTGACTCCTTGGTACCTAAGCATGCATAGCATTTCCGTTTGAGGTAGTAACCATGTCTCATGTGAATCGAAAGGAATTGTGAGAGGAGTGATGTCACCTCGGTTTCAAGAGCTCTTGCGTGCTCGAGTCATGGGTCCTTGTGGGGTTGGATGTGTTGATGTAGAGTCCATGGGGATGATGGAAGGATGCTCGCATCATATCCCTCCTTGAAAGGATCCGACCTCGGATCAAGATCTTCATCACCATGGAAAGGCGAGAGGTCTTTGACGTTGAAGGTGTCGCTCACGTTGTACTTGTTGCTTGGTATGTCGAGCTTGTAGGCGTTGTTGTTGTAGCGTGCTAGCACCTTGAAGGGTCCATCGGCTCGAGGTAGAAGTTTGGACTTGCGTTCGTTGGGGAAGCGTTCCTTGCGAAGGTGTAGCCACACGAGATCGCCTATGTTGAAGATCATGGGTTGCTTGTTGATGTTGAGCTTGGTCGTTAGTCGTTGTACTTGGCGCTCGATGGTGTGTCTTGTATCTTCATGCATCTTCTTGATGTAGCTTGCACGGGCACTTGCGTCGAGGTTGATACGCTCTTGTAGAGGAAGAGGTAGAATGTCCAATGGGGACAATGGGTTGAAGCCGTAGACGACCTCGAAGGGAGACTTGCCGGTAGTCGAATGTCTTGCGGTTGTAGGCGTACTCGGCGATGGGTAGACATGCTTCCCACTCCTTGATGTTCTTCTTGATCAACACGCCAAGTAGAGTGGAGAGCGTCGGTTCGTCACCTCCGTTTGGCCGTCGGTTTGAGGATGGTATGCGGATGAGAACAAGAGCTTGATTCGAGCTTGGCGCATAGAGTCTTCAAAAGTAACTCAAGAACTTGGCGTCGCGGTCGGAGGCGATTGTCTTGGTACTCCATGAAGGCAAAATTTCCTACAAAAGAGATTTGCAATATGTGAAGCATCGTCTACCTTGTTGCAAGGAATGAAATGTGCCATCTTAGAAAATCGGTCCACAACAACAAACACGGAATCCTTTCCATTTTGAGTTCTAGGCAAACCAAGTACAAAATCCATGCTAATGTCTTCCCAAGGTTGATAAGGAATAGGAAGAGGCATGTAAAGACCATGAGATTGAGCTTTTGACTTAGCTTTGCGGCATGTAGAGCATCGGGTGGTAAAGCGAGAGACATCTCGAAACATCTTTGGCCAAAAGTAGTTCTTGGAGGCGTGGCGAAGGTCTTGTCGCGTCCAAAATGTCCCATGAGTCCACCTCCATGAGCCTCTTGCAAAAGTAGCAAGCGAAGAGAAGACTAGGGAATGCATAGTTTGTTAGCTCTCATAAGATAACCATCCTTGAGGTAATATTGTTCCCAAGATGTATCGTCAAACATTTAGCATAATGAGGTGCAAAAGATGGATCACTAGCATACAAATCTTTTATGTGCTCAAAGCCAATAACATTCAACTCAAGTTGGGTGACAAGCGTGCATATCGTGAAAGTGCATCGGCAACTACATTTTCCTTGCCCTTAATGTACTTGATCACATATGGAAAAGATTCAATAAATTCACTCCATTTAGCATGACGCTTGTTCAATTTAGTTTGACCTTTTAAGTACTTAAGCGTTTCATGATCGGTATGGATGACAAACTCATGAGGCCTAAGATAATGTTCCCAAACATGTAGTACACGCACTAAAGCATACAATTCTTTGTCATACAGGATAGTTAAGTTGAGCACCGGAGAGTTTTTCACTAAAATAAGCAATGACTCGTTTTTCTTGCATTAAAACTCCGCCAATTCCGGTACCACTTGCATCACAATGAACCTCAAAAGTTTTGTCAAAGTTGGGCAAAGCAAGAATTGGAGCATGAGTAAGCAAAGACTTGATCTCATCAAAAGCGTTTGATTGCAAAGGTCCCCAAATAAAAGGAGTATTCTTCTTACTCAAAGCATGCAAAGGGGCTGCAATAGTGCTAAAGTTTTTCACAAAGCGGCGATAAAACCTGCAAGACCAAGGAAACTTCGCACTTGTTGCAAATTGGTGGGTTGGGGCCAAGTTTTAATTGCTTTGATCTTAGTTTCATCAACATGGACACCCTTGGAGGAACAACGAAACCCAAGAAAACCACTTTGTCAACTCCAAAAGTGCATTTCTTCAAGTTTGCATAAAGACTTTCCTTTGAGCGTTTGCAAAACAAGCTTAACGTGATCAAGATGCTCTTTCATGGTTTTGCTAAACACAAGAATGTCATCAAGTAAACCACAACAAAGATTCCAATATAAGGTCTAAGCACATGATGCATAAGTCGCACAAAAGTTCCGGAGCTTCAGACAAACCCATGGGCATAACCAACCATTCATATAAGCCAAATTTTGTTTTGAAAGCAGTTTTCCATTCATCACCCTCATGAATGCGGCTTTGATAATAGCCACTTTTAAGATCAATTTTGAGAAAAAGTTGGCTCCACTAAGTTCATCAAGCATATCATCTAAGCGAGGAATGGGATGCCTATAGTGCACGGTGATAGCATTTATGGGTCTACAATCGAGCACTGGCGGAAACTTCCATCGGGTTTAGGCACAAGTATAGCGGACACGGCACAAGGGCTTAAGCTTTCACGTACATGACCGTTGTCGAGTAGTTGTTGTACTTGCCGTTGAATCTCCTTGGTTTCTTGGGATTGACACGGTAGGGAGCTTTGTTTGGAAGTGGCGCTCCGGGAATGAGGTCGATTCGATGCTCAATGCCTCGTAGAGGAGGTAGACCGGAGGTAGCTCATCGGGAAAACATCTTGAAATTCCTGCAAAGAGATTGAAACACCAAAGGTAGCTCATGAGTGGTGTTAGTTTGTGGTTCTCCATCCTTGCACACTAGGACAAAGTGCATCACACTCGATGGGTTCTCACACACTTCTCTCATCTCATGTTTGGTGGCGAATAGTATGAGGTTTTTCTCTCTAGGCTAAGAGGCGCTCAAATTTGGCTTGTGGCTCTCACTCACTTTTGGTGGCTCACTTTCTCACTCTTCTCTCTTTGGTTGGTGGCTTGTTTGTCGGCTATCACTTGACTAGGAGACATAGGTCGTAGGACATATTCTTTGCCTTTCATCTTGAAGCTATAGTGGTTTGTCGCCCATTGTGGTAGACACCACGGTCGAATTGCCATGGCCGACCAAGGAGGAGGTGGCAAGCGGTCATTGGGACCACATCACACTCCAAAGTGTCCTCATATGCACCGATTTTGAAGGATACTTGGACCGTATGCTCAACTCGTATAGTGCGGAGTCACTTAGCCATTGAACCTTGTATGGTTGCGGATGCTTCTTCTTGACCAATTGGAGCTTGGAGCATAGTTCTTCGCTTGCCAAGTTGTGGCAACTACCTCCATCGATGATGACCTTGACGGATCTCCCATTGATGCGGCCTTTGTGTGGAAGATATGGCATCGTTGGTCTTCTTCTTGGTTATGTTGAAGTGTCAAGACCTTGGAGACAACGAGGCGGGCTCGTATCTTCATCACAAAAGACTTGATCATCTTCATCCTCATTCACGCGCGGTGCATGGCCACTTGCTCAATAGCTTCCATTTCATCTTCACTCATTGAGTCGTATGTGCCATCGTCGTTGAGGATCATGGTGCGCTTGTTGGTGCATTCATAGGACTTGTGGCCTCGGCCGCCGCAAGTGAAACACTTGAAGGAGCTTGTCTTGACGGTCTCATCGGTTGGAGTAGATGATGAAGCCTTGCGGCTTGAAGTTGCTTGTAGTAGGAGGAAGGCGACTTGAACTTGTAGAAGTTTTCTTGTAACTTGACTTGTCGTCGTTGCTTGGAGAAGGCTTGATTGATGTCGAAGTGGGAGTAGTTGTTGAAGCTTGGTTGTTGGAGAAGCCGTGTATCTTGGAGGAGTACTTGGCGTACTTGAAGTCATCTTGTACTTGACGTTCCGCCTTTGTAGCTTGATGCACGAGCTCAATGAGGTTGGAGTAGGGTTGGAAGTCGGCGATCTTCTTGATGGGATGATTGAGTCCATTCAAGAATCGTGCCATTGTTTGCTCCTCATCTTCCTTGACATTGGCTCGAATCATGGCAATCTCCATTTCTTTGTAGTATTCTTCAACACTCTTTGTTCCTTGCTTGAGTAGTTGTAGCTTCTTGAAGAGATCACGGTTGTAGTAGGTGGGCACAAAGCGTGCTCGCATGACATCCTTCATTTGAGCCCAAGTGGTGATTGGAGGTTCACCTCTTGCTTGTCGGCGCTCAAGGACTTGTTCCCACCATATGAGCACATAGTCTTGGAACTCAAGTGATGCCATAGCGATCTTCTTCTCTTCCTCATAGTTGTGCAAGCGAAAGATTTTGTCGACCTTCAATGCCCATGAGAGGTACTCTTGGGATCATTGGTTCCATTGAACTTGGGCATTGTGAACTTGAGCTTGCCATAGCGATGTTCTTCATTGTTTTGAGGTCGATGTTGATGATGGCGTTCTTGGCGTGGAGGGTAATCATCCTCATGTTGCTCTCGGCGAGGAGGAAGTCCATGATCAACTTGCTCTTGTTGACCTTGAGGTTGAGGATAAGCTTGAGGAGCTTGGCGTTGCGCACGCAGATGGTAGTTCCTCTCTTGGATTTCTTCTCGAAGGGCTTCCTCTTGAATCGCCTTTCACGATTGCGGTTGGCGATAGCTCGACTTGATGCTTGAAGGCGCGTTCGCCTCAAACTTGTTCTTCTCGTTGTTGTTGTTGAAGACGTTGGACCTCGGCGTCTTGTTGTTGTTAGTGTAGGCGCTTTCGTTCTTGTTCTTGTTGGCGGCGAAGGCGTTGTCGTTCTTGAGCTTGAGCAAACGCTACTTGGTTTGATTGAGGGCGAGGAACTTGTTCATCCACTTGCTCTTAGGAATTCTTGTCGTGTAGCGGGTTGCGAGATGCATAGCGGTCTTGTGTGCTGCTCGTCGAAGAGTGTTCGATGACGGTGTACTTGTGTCGGAGAAGGAGTCGTCGGAGTGGCGACTTGAGTGGCTCCGTCTTGAGTGTGAAGAGGTAGAAATCGCGGTTCACCAACAAAGCGCGGATCTCGTCCATTCTTGCATCATTCTCTTTCTTGTCTTGCGTCGAGTTTGTTGTCGAAGTAATCTCTTGTACGCTTCTCGAGATCGCAAGTCGGTGGAGAGGTTGTCGATCGTTAAGCTCATTGCTTGTTGCTCTTGATGGAGAGCTCGTTCTTGCATCGAAGAGGTGGCTCTTGGTGACGTATGATGACATGTCGTCGTCTTGCTCGATGAAGAGTGGGTTGGTAGAAGAACTTGGCCTATCCATCATTTCAAGCAAATTGTGAGTGGTAGAAGAGAAGAACTAATACCAATGTACCTTTGACGAAGTTGAAGATGAATCAAGTTCACTCAAATGCGGACAATGAAATAGCACTATTGGTACCGATCCTTGTCGATTCTCACACCTACACAAGTAAAAGCTTTTGGTGGAGCTTGGTTAGGATGGTGGCACAAAATTGATTGCAATCGTTAGCTTGACTCAAAATGTTGAAGAAGATTCGCAAATTCGCAAATGTAACAAGTAGACCAAGCAAGTAGAGGTACACGAAACACACACGCAAATAGATAAATGGGATTGTGCACACCAAAAGTGAGCCAAAATGTGGAATCCACGAAAATGCTCTTGTTGCACAATACTAGAGAGCGCTTAGCACGATTGCACAATAGGCGGATCTGAGACTTGTGCACAACCTACTAGGCAAAAATGCAACGATCTCTATCCCAAGTATGCTATATGTATGGTATTTCGGTGCAATGATCCAAGATGATCCTATATGACAATCTTAATGTAGTATGATGCTATGGTTCTTGCTTATAAGCTCTTTGCTTATCTTTCTCTTTTGCTTAAAAGCTTGGGTGGCTCTTTCTCTTTTGAGCTCTTTTCTTATGCAAACTTCACGAACCAAGCTAGCAATTGTGTATGCGATGACAACTTTGTGACACACAAGTGGATCTCAAGATATGCACCCCTATGCTATGGTATGTATGCTATGGAGTATGATCCCTAATGTGCACAAGTCACGTTGCCGGCAATACTCAATGGCTAGTCTCGATGGGTAAGCAAGCATAAAAGATGGGCTATGTTGGTTATCAATGCAATTGCGAGAGATGACAAAGATGTCGTCGAGGTTACCGTCCTTGGCGATGATGAGTCCTTGTCGAAGATGGTGGTGATGTTGACGTCGAACCGTACCTATATAGCGAAACACAATAGGACACGGAACCACAACTCAAATTCTCAAAGAACAAAGGCAACAATGGTGGTAGCGGAAAGTGGAGGTGGTATAGCGTATGATGTGGTGAAAGCCCTAGGCAAAGATGCCAATATTGGGAAAATTAGATGGTGTCCAATGGTGTTGCAACCTATCTAGGTGGATGGAGAATGTCAATAGCTACTCAACGAGCTAAAGAACGCGAAAATCGGACTCCGGATGTGGAAGTTATGGTGGAAATGGTGAAACTCAGAAATCTGGAAATGGCCAGGGCGGTAGTACCGCTGGGAAGGGCGGTAGTACCGCTCGTGTCGGGTTTTTTCGACTATTTCGGCTGGGAGGGACCTGGCGGTAGTACCGTTCATGGCGGGTAGTACCGCTCGAGGTCACAGCGGTAGTACCGCTCTCTAGGGTGGTAGTACCGCTCGGTCGAGATTTTCTCGGCTGCTCGAATTGTTTAGCGATTTTGGGGCGGAAATGGGTGATTTGAGGTCAAAATTCGATGGATTTTGTGGATGGAAAGAGGGGAAACTTGGGGAGATGCTAGATCGACTCGAAACCAAGCAAATCCACGGATCAAAATCAACAAAACATCATCAAACTAACAAATCACAAAAAATTTTGGGGCTATTTTTGTGGGGATTTTCGGGTTTTAGGACGAAAACAACAAAATCAAGCTAGAAAACACGGGGTAGGGGCTCCAAAAACGTGATCAACGTGGCTCATGATACCATATGATGTAGGGTGGAACCCTAATTCGTCGATCTTTCACGTTTGGAGTGGATCCTAGGGGGAATCACGAAGAACACGCGGAAGCACAAGGGAAAACACGGGGAAAACAAGAGAGAATCACTCAACCAACAAGGGGATCGATCACACAGGTGCTAGATCATCATACACATAAGAGATACACGAGATCCAAAGTCAACAAAGGTAAGGATACAAAGGAACCGTTCTTCTCCAAGAGGAGGCCTTGATGTTCTTCCCTAGAAGGGTCTTGAATCCGCTGGGGATCTTCTCCGAAGAGGTCGTGATCTCCGAGGAGAAGTATCAAGTGGATGAGCAAAGGCTCTCACACAAACATGAGCTAATCCAGTGCTGACCCTAGAAAGGATGATGGGATGGTCTATTTATAGTCTAGGTTCTCCAAGGGGTAAGTTAGGGTAAAGCAGTACATGGGCCTCGGCCAAACGCTACACAGGCAGGCGGTAGTACCTTTCGGGAGGCGGTAGTACCGCTTGAGGTGCTTCATGGTAGTACCGCTCTGGAGGCGGTAGTACCGCTTCGAGTGCTTCAGCGGTAGTACCGCCGGGGAGGGCGGTAGTACCGCTCTGGCGCCTGCTCGATTCCTGGAGTTTGTCGGGTTCGGCGGACGTGAGGGCGGATCTCGGCGGTAGTGCCGCTGGCTCGGCTCAGCGGTAGTACTGCTTGGCTGGAGCGGTAGTACCGCTCTTGTTGGACTCTGCAGCTCCTCCTTTCGTTCTTGATGTCCCTCTTGAGCTGTAGCTTCTTCTAGATTGACTCCTTGGTACCTAAGCATGCATAGCATTTCCGTTTGAGGTAGTAACCATGTCTCATGTGAATCGAAAGGGAATTGTGAGAGGAGTGATGTCACCTCGGTTTCAAGAGCTCTTGCACGTGCTCGAGTCATGGGTCCTTGTGGGGTTGGATGTGTTGATGTAGAGTCCATGGGGATGATGGAAGGATGCTCCGCATCACAAAGCTTGATAGCAAGTTTGATGAATTGCTCGCGCGTTTTCCACAACCACCGCCGGCTGCACCTATCGCACCTCGCAGCGACAACAACTTCGCCCCTTCCGAATCAGTATGGGCGAGCTCAGCGTGTTCCTCTTGAGCCAGGACAAAATTCTGGTGCCGCTGCTACTACTGTTGGTGCTTCTTTGGCTCCTGCTACTGTTGCTGCTGGTACCGAGGAGGATGATTATGTGGGAGATTACGAGGAGGAGGTTGATCAACATCGAACTACGTGCAACCACCAGCACCACAACCACCAGGTCGTCCACATGCAAATAATGGCAATGCTAGGGCTCCCCTCAGTGCGAGATCATGACCATCTCCTAAACTGAAATTGAATATTCCACCATTTGAGGGTAGATATGTTCCTGATATATATCTTACTTGGGAGTTAGAAACTGAACAACGATTTACATGTTTACAATATCACGAGGAGAGCGTGTTCTGCTGCTGTTTGTGCTTTCACTAGCTTTGCATGTGTTTGGTGGTCTGAACATTGTAGATTATATCCTGTTCCAGCTACTTGGGCTGCTTTGAAAACTGCTATGCGTACTCGTTGGGTTCCACCATATTATCAACGTGAATTACTTCAAAAATTGCAGTGCTTAAGACAAGGAAAAAATTCTGTAGAAGAATATTATCAGGAATTGCAAACTGGCTTGATTAGATGTGGTATTGTTGAGGAGAATGAAGTTATGCTTGCACGTTTTCTGGGTGGATTAAATAGAGAGATTCAGACCATTCTAGACTATAAGGATTATAATAATATCACTCGTTTATTCCATCTTGCTTGTAAAGCTGAACGTGAAGTGCAGGATCGGCAGGCATTGGCGCGCACTAACTTTTCTGCAGGTCGACCTTCATCATGGACACCACGTGCATCATCTACTTCCACTGCACCATCACCTCCTTGGTGCCACCTCCAACCGTGATACAAGAAAGCAGGCACAACCACCACTATCGCCAAGAGCACACCTGCTGGGCCTGCACTGAGCTCTTCTTCCATGGCGTCAACAGGGCACACAAGTGATATTATTTGTCGTCGTTGTAAGGAAGAGGACATTTTGCGAGAGAATGCAAATCTCAGCGTGTGATGATTGCTACGGAGGATGGTGGGTATGAGTCCGCTAGTGACTATGATGAGGAGACTTTGGCTCTTATTACACATGAGGAACACGGTGGAGATGATTCTGATCATGAGACACAATACATGGCTGCTGAATGATCTTGACAGGTATGAATGTTTAGTTGCTCAACGTGTTTTGAGTGTGCAGGTTACACAAGCTGAGCAAAATCAGAGGCATAATTTGTTCCATACAAAAGGAGTTGTGAAGGAGCGTTCTATTAGCGTCATCATAGATGGAGGAGCTGCAACAACTTGGCTAGCATGGAGATGGTGGAGAAGCTATCTCTCACCACAAGACCACATCCACATCCTTACTACATCCAATGGTTCAACAACAGCGGCAAGGTTAAGGTAACACGTCTGTTCGTGTGCATTTTAGTATCTCTACATATGCTGATTATGTTGATTGTGATGTGGTACCTATGCAAGCATGTTCCTTGTTACTTGGTAGACCATGGCAATTTGATAAAATTCTGTACACCATGGTAGAAACAATCAGTATACTCTTGTTCATAAGGATAAAAATATTACTTTGCTTCCTATGACTCCTGAGTCCATTTTGAAAGATGATATTAATAGAGCTAATAAAGCAAAACAGGAGAAAATAAGAGTGAAAATCAGATTGTGGCAAAAGAATTTGAGCAACACATGAAGCCTATTAGTAAATCATCTCTGTTGCTTCGAAATTAAATTGAAAAGTGCATGTTTACTTGCCACCAAATCTGATATTGATGAGTTAGATTTTAGCAAATCTGTTTGCTATGCTTTTGTGTGCAAAGAGGCATTATTTTCATTCGAGGGCGTGCCTTCCTCTTTGCCCCTGCCGTCACTAACATTTTGCGGGGAGTTCGCTGGCGTCTTTCCACAAGGCGTGCCACGGGATTACCACCTATTCGAGGGATTGAGCATCAAATTGACTTAATTCCGGTGCATCGTTACCCAACCGTGCACCATACCGTACCAATCCAGAGGAGGCGAAGGAGATTATCGTCAAGTACAGGAGCTGCTTGACAAAGGTTATATACGTGAATCCCTTAGTCCTTGTGCTGTTCCTATTATTCTAGTGCGAAAAAGGATGGTACGTCACGTATGTGTGTTGATTGTAGAGGCATTAATAATATTACTATTCGTTATCGTCACCCTATTCCTAGGCTAGATGATATGCTTGATGAACTGAGTGGCTCTACAATATTCTCCAAAGTTGATTTGCGTAGTGGATACCATCAAATTCGTATGAAATTGGGAGATGAATGGAAAACAGCATTTAAAACTAAGTTTGGATTATATGAGTGGTTAGTCATGCCTTTTGGGTTAACTAATGCACCTAGTACTTTCATGAGATTAATGAGCGAAGTTTTACGTGCTTTCATTGGACGATTTGTGGTAGTCTATTTTGATGATATACTGATTTATAGCAAATCTTTGGAAGAACATTTGGAACATTTACGTGCTGTTTTAATGCTCTACGTGATGCACGTTTGTTTGGTAACCTTGGGAAGTGCACCTTTTGCACCGATCGAGTATCTTTTCTTGGCTATGTTGTTACTCCACAGGAATTGAAGTTGATAAAGCCAAGATTGAAGCTATTGAGAGTTGGCGCAGCCCAAAACGGTCACACAAGTGAGGAGTTTCCTTGGCCTCGCTGGTTTCTATAGGCGTTTTGTGAGAGATTTCAGCACCATTGCTGCACCTCTCAACGAGCTTACAAAGAAGGATGTGCCTTTTGTTTGGGGTACCGACGGGAAGAAGCCTTCACGGTATTGAAAGCTAAGTTGACACATGCTCCTTTACTCCAACTTCCTGATTTTAATAAGACTTTTGAGCTTGAATGTGATGCTAGTGGAATTGGATTAGGAGGTGTGTTATTACAAGATGGCAAACCTGTTGCATACTTTTCGAAAAATTGAATGGGCCTAGTCTGAATTACTCTACTTATGATAAAGAATTATATGCTCTTGTTAGGACTTTAGAAACATGGCAACATTATTTATGGCCCAAAGAATTTGTTATACATTCTGATCATGAATCTTTGAAACATATTAAAAGTCAAGCTAAACTGAATCGTAGACATGCTAAATGGGTTGAATTCATTGAGACTTTCCTTATGTCATTAAACACAAGAAGGGTAAAGAAAATGTTATTGCTGATGCATTGTCTAAATCGCTATACTATGCTTTCACAACTTGACTTCAAAATATTTAGTTTGGAGAC
>JAHHZJ010003182.1:0-65401 GCA_021437245.1 Aegilops speltoides
ACCCTACGGGTTCGGAACCTTGAACATGACCGAGGCGACTCTCGGGCAATAACCAACAGCGGGATCTGGATACCCATGTTGGCTCCCAAATGCTCTCGATGATTTCATTGGATGAACCACGATTTGAGGATTGATCAAACCCGTATACAATTCCCTTTGTCAATCGATGCGTTACTTGCGAGAGACTCGATCGTCGGTATCCCAATACCTTATTCGGTCTACGTTACCCGGCAAGTCACTTTACTAAATACCGCAATGCATGATCCGTGATCAACCACTTGGTCACTTTGAGCTCATTATGATGATGCATTACGAGTGGGCGGAGATACCTCTCCGTCATACGGAGTGACAAATCGATCTCGATCCGTGTCGACCGCGGACACTTCGGAGATACCTGTAGTGCACCTTTATAGTCACCCGATTACGTTGTGGCGTTTGATACACCAAAGCACTCCTACGGTGTCAGGGAGTTACGATCTCATAGTCGAAGGAAGAGATACTTGACATTGGAAAAGCTCTAGCAAGCGAACTACGATCTTTGTGCTATGCTTAGGATTGGGTCTTGTCCATCACATCATTCTCCTAATGATGTGATCCGTTATCAACGACATCCAATGTCCATAGCGAGAAACCATGACTATCTATTGATCTCAGCGAGCTAGTCGACTAGAGGCTCACTAGGGACATATTGTGGTCTATGTATTCACCGTGTATTACGATTTCCGGATAATCTGATTATAGCATGAATAAAATACAATTATCATGAACAATGAAATATAATAATACTTTTATTATTGCCTCTAGGCATATTTCCAGCAGTCTCCCACTTGCACTGAGTCACCAATCTAGTTACTATTGGGTAGCGTAGTAATTTCAATAAATTTCCTCGCTGCGCAAGATCATGGTGATGATATAGCGAGAGGGAAGTGTAGTCTCGTACTCTCGTAGACCGAAGCGGAGCGTTGACTGGCGTAGAGGAAGTCGTCGTCCTCTCGGTTCAACCGATCCAAGCACCGTTACTCGGCACCTCCGAGTTCTTGACACGCGTACAGCTCGATGGCGTATCCCGATCTCCGATCCAGCGAGCGCGGGGAAGAGTTCCGTCGACCTGACGGCGTGGTGGCGATCTTGATGTTCTCTGTCGCGAGGCCGCCTAAACACCGCTACAATATGACGAGGTGTAATATCGTGGAGGGGCACGCACTGCGGCTAAGGCGATCAATGATCAACTTGTGTGTCTAGGGTGCCCCCTACCCCGTATATAAGGAGGAGGGAGGCGGCCGGCCCCTTGGGGGCGCGCCAAGGGAGGAGAATCCTCCTCCTAGTAGAGTAGGATTCCTCCTTTCCTACTCCTACTAGGAGGGAAGGAAGGAGGAGGGGAAGGAAAGGCGCCCCCCTCCTAGTCCAATTCGGTTTGGAGGAGAGAGGGCGTGGCCCACCCTGGCCGCCCTCTCTCCTCCCACCTAGGCCCATGTGGCCCATTAACTCTCGGGGGTTCGGTAACCCCGACACTCCGGTTTTCTCCGAAAACTTCGGAACCTTTCCGGTGTCGAATATAGTCGTCAATATATCAATCTTTATGTCTCGACCATTTGAGACTCCTCGTCATGTCCGTGATCACATCAGGGACTCGAACAAACTTGGTACATCAAAATGCATAAACTCATAATATAAGTGTCATGAAACCTTAAGCGTGCGGACCCTACGGTTCGAGAACAATGTAGACATGACCTAGAACCGTCTCGGTCAATAACCAATAGCGGGACACGGATGCCCATATTGGTTCCTACATATTCTCTGAAGATCTTTATCGGTCAAACCGCATAACAACATCGTTGTTCCCTTTGTCATCGGTATGTTACTTGCGAGATTTGATCGTCGGTATCAATACCTAGTTCAATCTCGTTACCGGCAAGTCTCTTTACTCGTTCCATGTCGTCATCTCATAACTAACTCATTAGTTACATGCTTGCAAGGCTTAGGTGATGAGTATTACCGAGAGGGCCAGAGATACCTCTCCGACAATCGGAGTGACAAAGCCTAATCTCGAATTATGCCAACTCAACATGTACCTTGGAGACACTGTAGTACTCCTTTATAATCACCCGATTACGTTGTGACGTTTGGTAGCACACAAAGTGTTCTTCAGTAGCAGGAGTTGCACAATCTCATAGTTGTGAGGAACTTTGTATAAGTCATGAAGAAAGCAATAGCGGTATACTAAGCGATCAAGTGCTAGGCTAATGGAATGGGTCATGTCAATCACATCATTCTTCTAATGATGTGATCCCACTAATCAAATGACAACACATGTCTATGGTCAGGAAACATAACCATCTTTGATTAATGAGCTAGTCAAGTAGAGGCATACTAGTGACTATAGTTTGTCTATGTATTCACACATGTATTATGTTTCCGGTTAATACAATTCTAGCATGAATAATAAACATTTATCATGATATGAGAAATAAATAATAACTTTATTATTGCCTCTAGGGCATATTTCCTTGATCTCCCACTTGCACTAGAGTCAATAATCTAGATTACATAGTAATGATTCTAACACCCATGGAGTCTTGGTGCTGATCATGTTTTGCTCGTGAGAGAGGCTTAGTCAGCAGTGCGCAACATTCAGATCCGTATGTATCTTGCAAATCTCTATGTCTCCCACTTGGACTTGGTCGAATGGAATTAGGCGTCTCTTGATGTGCTTGGTCCTCTTGTGAAATCTGGATTCCTTTGCTAAAGCAATTGCACGTATTGTCACGAGAAGATCTTCATTGGTCCCGATGCACTAGGTATGACACCTAGATCGGAAATGAACTCCTTCATCGAGACTCCTTCATTTGCTGCTTGAAGCAGCTATGTACTCCGCTTCACATGTAGATCCGCCACGGCGCTTTGTTTAGAACTGCACCAACTTACAGCTCCACCGTTTAATATAAACCGTATCCGGTTTGCGATTTAGAATCGTCCGGATCGGTGTAAAACTTACATCGGCGTAACCATTTCGACTAGCTCTTTGTCACCTCCATATCGAGAAACATATCCTTAGTCCTTTTCGGTATTTGGGATGTTCTTGACCGCTGTCGATGATCCACTCTGGATTACTTTGGTACCTTCTGCTAAGCTTATTGCTAAGCATACGTCGGTCTGGTACCTGACATTGCATACATGATAGAGCCTATGGCTGAAGCATAGGAACATTTTCATTTTCTCTCTATCTTCTGCTGTGGTCGGGCATTGAGTTTGACTCAACTTCACACCTTGTAGCACAGGCAAGAATCCTTTCTTTGCACGATCCATTTGAACTTTTCAATATTTTGTCAAGGTATGTGCTTTGTGAAAGTCCTATTAAGCGTCTTGATCTATCTCTATAGATCTTGATGCCTAATATGTAAGCAACTTCACGAGGTCTTTCATTGAAAAACTTTTATTCAAGTATCCCTTTATGCTATCCAGAAATTCTATATCATTTCCAATTAATAATATGTCATCAACATATAAAACTAGAAATGCTCTGAGCTCCCACTCACTTTCTTGTAAATCTGAGGCTTCTCCAAAAGTGCATATAAAACCATATCTTTGATCACACTATCAAAGCGTTTATTCCAACTCCGAGATGCTTGCAGGTCCATAAATGGAGCGTTGGAGCTTGCACACTTTATTAGCACCTTTTGGATCAACAAAACCTTCGGCTGCATCATATACAACTCTTCTTCTAGAAATCCATTCAAGAATGCAGTCTTGACATCCATTTGCCAAATTTCATAATCATGAAATGCAGCAATAGCCAACATGATTCAGACGGACTTAAGCATCGCTCTGGGTGAAAAGTCTCATCGTAGTCAACCCCTTGAACTTGTCGAAAACCTTTACGCAACAAGTCGAGCTTTATAAACGATAACATTACCATCAGCGTCGGTCTTCTTCTTAAAGATCCATTTATTCTCAATGGCTTGCCGATCATCGGGCAAGTCGACCAAAATCCATACTTTGTTTTCATACATGGATCCCATCTCAGATTTCATGGCCTCTAGCCATTTTGCGAATCTGGGCTCATCATCGCTTCCTCATAGTTCGTAGGTTCATCATGGTCAAGTAACATGACTTCTAGAATAGGATTACCGTACCACTCAGTGCGGATCTTACTCTGGTAGACCTCGAGGTTCAGTGAAACTTGATCTGAAGTTTCATGATCAATATCATTAGCTTCCTCACTAATTGGTGTAGTTGTCACGGGAACCGGTTCTTGTGATGAACTACCTTCAATAAGGGAGTAGATCTGATTATCTCATCAAGTTCTACTTTCCTCCCTCACTTCTTTGAGAGAAACTCCTTCTCTAGAAAGGATCCATTCTTAACAGCGAATGTCTTGCCTTCGGATCTGTGATAGAAGGTGTACCCAATAGTCTCCTTTGGGTATCCTATGAAGACACATTTCTCGATTTGGGTTCAAGCTTATCGGTTGAAGTTTCTTCACATAAGCATCGCAGCCCCAAACTTTAAAGCGACAACTTTGGTTTCTTGCCAAACCACAGTTCATAAGGCGTCGTCTCAGCGGTTTTGATGGTGCCCTATTTAGCGTGAATCGGCCGTCTCTAAAGCATAACCCCAAAATGATAGCGGTAAATCGGTAAGAGACATCATAGATCGTACCATATCAAGTAAAATCACGATTCGACGTTCGGACACACCATTTCGTTGTGGTGTTCGGTGGCGTGAGTTGCGAAACTATTCGCATTGTTTCAAATGTAAACCAAACTCGTAACTCAAATATTCTCCTCCACGATCAGATCGTAGAAACTTTATTTTCTTGTTACGATGATTTTCTACTTCACTCTGAAATTCTTTGAACTTTTCAAATGTTTGGACTTGTGCTTCATTAAGTAGATATACCCATATCTGCTCAAATCATCTGTGAAGGTGAGAAAATAATGATATCCATACGAGCCTCAACATTCATTGGACCACATACATCGTATGTATGATTTCCAACAAATCTGTTGCTCTCTCCATAGATTCGGAGAAGCGGTGTTTTAGTCATCTTGCCCATGAGGCACGGTTACATAAGTACCAAGTGATTCATAATCAAGTGATTCGAAGTCCATCGGTATGGAGTTTCTTCATCGTTTACACCGATATGACCTAAGCGGCGATTGCCACAAATAAGTTGCACTATCATTATCAACTCTGCATCTTTTGGCTTCAACATTATGAATATGTGTATCACTACTATCGAGATTCAATAAAATAGACCACTCTTCAAGGGTGCATGACCATAAAGATATTACTCATATAAATAGAACAACCATTATTCTCGATTTAAATGAATAACCGTCTCGCATCAAACAAGATCCGGATATAATGTTCATGCTCAACGCGGCACCAAATAACAATTATTCAGGTCTAAAACTAATCCGATGGTAGATGTAGAGGTAGCGTGCCGACCGCGATCACATCGACTTTGGAACCATTTCCCAGCGCGCCGTCACCTCGTCCTTAGCTAATCTTACGCAATCCGTAGTCCCTGTTTGAGTTGCAAATATTAGCAGAGACCGATATCAAATACCGGTGCTACTGCGAGCATTAGTAAGGTACACATCAATAACATGTATATCACATATACCTTTGTTCACTTTGCCATCCTTCTTATCCGCCAAATACTTGGGGCAGTTCCGCTTCGATGTCGATCGCTTGCAATAGAAGCACTCGATTTGAGGCTTAGGTCCGGACTTGGGTTTCTTCTCTTGGCGACAACTTGCTTGCTGTTCTTTTTGAAGTTCCTTCTTCTTCCCTTTGCCCTTCTTCTTGAAACTAGTGGTCTTGTTGACCATCAACACTTGATGCTCCTTCTTGATTTCTACCTCCGGCTTTCGGCATCGCGAAGAGCTCGGGAATAGTCTTGTTCATCCCTTGCATATTATAGTTCATCACGAAGCTCTTGTAGCTTGGTGGCGATGATTGGAGAATTACATCAATGACACTATCATCGGAAGATTAACTCCCGGTTGAATCAAGTGATTATTATACCCGGACATTTTGAGTATATGCTCCTTGTGAGAACTATTCTCCTCCATCTTGCAGCTATAGAACTTATTGGAACTTCATATCTCTCAATCCGGGCATTTGCTTGAAATATTAACTTCAACTCTGGAACATCTCATATGCTCCATGGCGTTCAAAACGTCGTTGAAGACCAGTTCTAAGCCGTAAAGCATGGCACCTTGAACTATAGAGTAGTCATCAGCTTTGCTCTGCGAGCGTTCTTAACGTCGTCGGTTGCATCGGCGGCGGCACTGGCACCCAGCGGTGCTTCGGGGCGTAACTCTTACGTGCGACAATGAGGATAATCCTCGAGATTCTGGACCCGATCCGTGTAATTGCTACCATCATCTTTCAACTTTGCTTTCTCAAGGCGCATTAAAATTCAGCGGAACAACGGCACGAGCCATCTATCTACAAACAAACATAGACAAGCAAAATACTATCGGTACTAAGTTCATGATAAATTTAAGTTCAATTAATCATATTACTTAGAACTCCCACTTAGCAGACATCTCTCTAGTCATCTAAGTGATCCGTGATCCAAATCAACTAAACCATAACCGATCATCACGTGAGATGGAGTAGTTTTCAATGGTGAACATCTCTATGTTGATCATATCTACTATATGATTCACGCTCGACCTTTCGGTCTCCGTGTTCGAGGCCATATCTGCATATGCTAGGCTCGTCAAGTATAACTGAGTATTCGCGTGTGCAAAACTGTTTTGCACCGTTGTATTTGAGCGTAGAGCCTATCACACCCGATCATCACGTGGTGTCTCGGCACGAAGAACTTTGCAGCGGTGCATACTCGGGAGAACACTTCTTGATAATTTTAGTGAGAGATCATCTTAAAATGCTACCGTCGATCAAAGCAAGATAAGATGCATAAAGGATAAACATCACATGCAATCAATATAAGTGATATGATATGGCCATCATCATCTTGTGCTTGTGATCTCCATCTTGAAGCACCGTCGTGATCACCATCATCACCGGTAGCGACACCTTGATCTCCATCGTAGCATCGTTGTCGTTCGCCATCTATTGCTTCTCGACTATCGCTACAGCTTAGTGATAAAGTAAAGCAATTACAGGGCGTTTGCATTTCATACAATAAGCGACAACCATATGGCTCCTGCCGATTGCCGATAACCGGTTACAAAACATGATCATCTCATACAATAAAATATAGCATCACGTCTTGACCATATCACATCACAACATGCCTGCAAAAACAAGTTAGGCGTCCTCTACTTTGTTGTTGCAAATTTTACGTGGCTGCTACGGGCTTAGCAAGAACCGTTCTTACCTCGCATCAAAACCACAGCGATAGTTTGTCAAATAGACTCCGTTTAACCTTCACAAGGACGGGCGTAGTCACACTCGGTTCAACTAAAGTGAGAGAGGCGAGACACCGCCAGCCACCTTTAAGCACGAGTGCTCGTAATAGTGAAACCAGTCTCGCGTAAGCGTCTGGCGTAATGTCGGTCAGGCGCTTCATCTCACAATACCGCTGAACCAAAGTATGACATGCTGGTAGGCGGTATGACTTATATCGTCCACAACTCACTTGTGTTCTACTCGTGCATATAACATCAGCGCATAAAACCTGGCTCGGATGCCCTTTGTTGGGGAGCGTAGTAATTTCAAAAATTTCCTCGCACCGCAAGATCATGGTGATGATATAGCAGCGAGGAGAGTGTTGTCTCGTACCCTCGTGAGACCGAAGCGGAAGCGTTGACACAACATAGAGGAAGTAGTCGTCGTCCTCACGATCAACCGATCCAAGCACCGTTACTCGGCACCTCCGAGTTCTTGACACTGCGTACAGCTCGATGGCGTATCCCGATCTCCGATCAGCCGAGGCGGGAAGAGTTCCGTCGGCCTGACGGCGTGGTGGCGATCTTGATGTTCTCTATCGCGGGGCTTCGCCTAAACTGCTACAATATGACCGAGGTGTAATATGGTGGAGGGGCACGCACGGCTATGGAGCGATCAATGATCAACTTGTGTGTCTAGGGTGCCCCCTACCCCGTATATAAAGGAGGGAGGGGAGGCCGGCCCCTTAGAGGCGCGCCAAGGGAGGAGAATCCTCCTCCTAGTAGGAGTAAGATTCCTCCTTTCCTACTCCTACTAGGAGGGAAAGGAAGGGGGAGAGGAAGAGGGAAGGCGCCCCCTCCTTGTCAGTCGGACTGGAGAGGAGAGAGGCGCGGCCCTGCTGGCCGCCCTCTCTCTTCCACCTAGGCCCATGTGGCCCATTAACTCTCCGGGGGTTCGGTAACCCCGGCACTCCGATTTTCTCCGAAAACTTCCGGAACCTTTCGGTGTCGAATATAGTCGTCAATATATCAATCTTTATGTCTCGACCATTTCGAGACTCCTCGTCATGTCTGTGATCACATCGGGACTCGAACAAACTTGGTACATCAAAATGCATAAACTCTTCATGTTAAGCGTGCGGACCCTACGGTTCGAGAACAATGTAGACATGACCGAGACACGTCTCGGTCGATAACCAATAGCGGGACCTGGATGCCCATATTGGTTCCTACATATTCTCGAAGATCTTTATCGGTCAAACCGCATAACAACATCGTTGTTCCCTTTGTCATCGGTATGTTACTTGCGAGATTTGATCGTCGGTATCAATACCTAGTTCAATCTCGTTACGGCAAGTCTCTTTACTCGTTCATGTCGTCATCTCATAACTAACTCATTAGTTACATGCTTGCAAGGCTTAGGTGATGAGTATTACGAGAGGGCCGAGAGATACCTCTCCGAGCAATCGGAGTGACAAATCCTAATCTCGAATTATGCCAACCCAACATGTACCTTGGAAACACCTGTAGAGCACCTTTATAATCACCCGATTCGTTGTGACGTTTGGTAGCACACAAAGTGTTCTTCCGGTAAGCAGGAGTTGCACAATCTCATAGTTGCGGGAACTTTGTATAAGTCATGAAAAGCAATAGCGGTATACTAAGCGATCAAGTGCTAGGCTAACGAGAATGGGTCATGTCAATCACATCATTCTTCTAATGATGTGATCCCGTTAATCAAATGACAACACATGTCTATGGTTGGAAACATAACCATCTTTGATTAATGAGCTAGTCAAGTAGAGGCATACTAGTGACACTATGTTTGTCTATGTATTCACACATGTATCATGTTTCAGGTTAATACAATTCTAGCATGAATAATAAACATTTATCATGATATGAGGAAATAAATAATAACTTTATTATTGCCTCTAGGGCATATTTCCTTACGGTGTTGATCATGTTTTGCTTTCGAGAGAGGTTTAGTCGATGGATCTGCGACATTGAGATCCGTATGTACTTTGCAAATATCTATGTCTCCATCTTGAACATTTTCACGGATGGAGTTGAAGCGATAACTTGATGTGCATGGTCTTCTTGTGAAACACAGGCTCCTTGGCAAGGGCGATAGCTCGGTGTTGTCACGAGAAGAGTTTGATCGACCCGACGCATTGGGTATGACTCCTAGGTCGGTGATGAACTCCTTCACCCAAATTGCTTCATGCCTGCGCCTCTGAGGCTGCCATGTATTCCTGCTTCACATGTAGATCCGCCACGGCGCTCTACTTGCGGCTTCACCGACTTCTTGCTCCACCATTCAACATATACACATATCCGGTTTGTGACTTAGAGTCATCGAGATCTGAGTCGAAGCTAGCATCGGCGTAACCCTTCTGACGAGCTCTTCGTCTCCTCCATAAGCGAAACATGTCCTTTGTCCTTTTCGGTGCTTAGGATATTCTTGACGCTGTCCGGTGTTCCTTGCGGGATTACTTTGGTACCTTGCTACCAAACTTACGGCAAGGTTTACATCAGTCACGGTACACAGCATAGCATACATAATAGATCCTATGGTGAAGCATAGGGGATGACACTCATCTCTTCTTTATCTTTGCAGTGGTCGGGGGTGAGCAGAGCTCAATTTCACACCTTGTAACATAGGCAAGAACCCTTCTTGGACTGATCCATTTGAACCTTTTCAAAATCTTATCAAGGTATGTGCTTTGTGAAAGACCTATGAGGCGTCTCGATCTATCTCTATAGATCTTGATGCCTAATATATAAAGACTTCTCAAGGTCCTTCATTGAAAACACTTATTCAAGTAGGCCTTAATGCTGTCGAAGTTCTATATCATTTCCCATCAAGAGTATGTCATCTACATATAATATGAGAAATGCTCTGAGCTCCTCACTTTCTTATGTATGAGGCTTCTCCATAAATGCATAAACTAAGCAGCTTTGATCATCTCATCAAGCGAATGTTCTAACTCGAGATGCTTGCACCAGTCCATAAATGGATCGCTGGAGCTTGCATACTTTTGTTAGCGTTCTTAGGATCGACAAAACCTTCCGGCTGCATCATATACAACTCTTCCTTAAGATGTCCGTTAAGGAATGCCGTTTTGGCGTCCATCGCCATATCTCATAATCATAGTATCGGCAATTGCTAACATGATTGAGACGGACTTGACTTAGCTACGGGGAGAATGTCTCGTCGTAGTCAATCCCTTGAACTTATCGATAACCCTTAGCGACAAGTCGAGCTTTATAGATGGTAACATTACCATCCGCATCCGTCTTCTTCTTAAAAATCCATTTGTTTTCTATATTTCGCCGATCATGAACAAATCTGTCAAAGTCCATACTTTGTTTTCATACATGGATTCTATCTCGGATTTCATGGCTTCAAGCCATTTGTTGGAATTGGGCCCGCCATCGCTTCTTCATAATTCGAAGGTTCACCGTTGTCTAACAACATGATTTCGGGGCGGGGTTGCGTACCACTGCAGTGCGGGCGTGTCCTGTGGACCTCTGAGTTGAGTAGCAACTTGATCCGAAGTACCTTGATCATCATCATTGTTTTCCTCTTGGTTGGTGTGGGCATCACGGGGACATTTTCTGAGTGCACCACTTTCCGTTCGAGGTAGTACTTCATCGAGTTCTACTTTCCTCCACTTACTTCTTTGAGAGAAACTCTTTTCGAAAGCATCCGTTCTTGGCAACAAAGATCTTGCCCTCGGATCTTAAGTAGAAGGTATACCCGACGGTTTCCTTGGGTATCCTATGAAGACACATTTTTCGACTTGGGTTCGAGCTTTTCGAGGTTGAAGTTTCTTGACATAAGCATCGCATCCCCAAACTTTTAGAAAGCGGCGACTTAGGTTTCTTCCCAAACCATAATTCATACGGTGTCGTCTCAGCAGTTTAGGCGGTGCCCTATTTAAAGTGAATGTAGCTGTCTCTAGGCGTATCCCCAAAATGATAGCGATAAATCGGTAGAGACATCATAGACCACACCATATCCAATAGAGTGCGATTCTGACGTTCGGACACACCGTTACTGTTGAGGTGTTCGGTGGCATGAGTTGTGAAACGATTCCACATTTCCTTAAGTGTGTACCAAATTCGTGACTTAAGTATTCTCCTCCACGATCGATCGTAGGAACTTTATCTTTGGTCACGTTGATTCTCCACCTCATTCTGAAATTCCTTGAACTTTTCAAGGTCTCGGACTTGTGTTTCATCAAGTAGACATACCCATATCTACTCAAGTCATCGGTGAGTGAGAACATAACGATATCCTCTGTGAGCCTCAACGCTCATTGGACCTTTTACACATCGGTATGTATGATTTCCAACAAGTTGGTTGCTCGCTCCATTGTTAGGGAAGCGAGTCTTGGTCTTTTGCCCATGAGGCATGGTTTGCATGTGTCAAGCGATTCATGATCAAGAGACTCTAAAGTCCATCGGCATGGAGCTTCTTCATAAGCTTGACACCAATGTGACCAAAGGCGGCGATTGCCACAAGTATGTGGGACTATTGTTATCAACTTTACATCTTTTGGCATTCACACTATGAATATGTGTAATACTACAACTCGAGATTCATTAAGAATAAACCATTGACCAATGGAGCATGACCATAAAACATATCTCTCATATAAATAGAACAACCATTATTCTCGGTTTAAATGAGTAGCCATCTGCATCAAGCGAGATCCGGATACAATGTTCATGCTCAAACTTGGCACTAAATAACAATTATTAAGGTTCAAAACTAATCCCGTAGGTAAATGTAGAAGTAGCGTGCGGCGATCACATCAACCACGGAACCATTCCGGCAGCGCATCGTCACCTCGTTCTTCGCCGGTCTCCGTTTATTCCGCAGCTCTGCTGTGAGTTACAAATATGAACAGCGACACGGTATCAAATACCGGGAGTTACTACAGTCTTGGTAAGGTACACATCAATTACATGTATATCAAATATACCTTTGGTGTTGCGGCCTTCTTATCCGCTAAGTATTTGAGGGCAGTTTCGCTTCGGTGACCCTTCCCTTGCAATAAAAGCACTCGGTCTCGGGCTTGGGTCCATTCTTTGACTTCTTCACAGTAGCGGCTTACAGGCAGCAGCGTTTATCCTTGCCGTCCTTCTTGAAGTTCTTCTTGCCCTTGCCCTTCTTGAACTTAGTGGTCTTATTGACCATCAACACTTGATGTTCTTTCTTGATTTCAGCCTCTGCGACTTGACGTGAAAACACTTGGGAATGGTCTTCACCATCCCTGCATGTTGTAGTTCATCACAAAGCTCTTGTAGCTTGGTGGGAGCGGCTGGAGGATTCTGTCGATGACCGCCTCATCAGGGAGGTTAATGTTAATTTGGGTCATCTGGTTGTGCAACCCGGACATCTTGAGTATGTGCTCATTGATGAGCTGTTTTCCTCCATCTTACAACTATAGAACTTGTCGGAGACATCATATCTCGACCGGGCATGAGCTTGGAAAACTAGTTTCAGCTCTTGAACATCTCATATGCTCCGTGATGCTCAAAGCGCTTTTGGAGCCGGTTCTAAGGCTGTAAAGCATGCCGCCTTTGAGCGAGGGAGTAATCATCGGCCGAGGACTGCCAAGCATTCATAACGTCTTGGTTCTGCTGGGGCGGGGCGTCACCTAGCGGTCCTTCTAGGACATATTGTTTCTGGCAGCTATGAGGATGATCCTCGGGTTCGGACCCGATCCGTATAATTCTTGCCATCATCTTTCGGCTTGGTTTTCTCTAGGAACATGTTGAAGTTCATGTTGACATGGCGTTGGCCATTTGATCTACAAGACATATTTGCAAGGTTTTAGACTAAGTTCATGTAATCAAATTATGAACTCCCACTCAGATTAGACATCCCTCTAGTCATCTAAGTGTTACACGATCCGGTCGACTAGGCGGGTCTAATCATCACGTGAGACGGACTAGTCATCGTCGGTGAACATCTTCATGTTGATCATATCTTCCATACGACTCGTGTTTGACCTTTCGGTCTCCGTGTTCGAGGCCATGTGCATGCATGCTAGGCTCGTCAAGTTAACCCTAAGTGTTTTGCATGTGTAAAGCTGTCTTACACCGTTGTATGTGAGCGTAAGGATCTATCACACCCGATCATCACGTGGTGCTTGAAGCAGCGAACTGTAGCAGCGGTGCACGATTAGGGAGAACACTTCTTGAAATTGTTGTAAGGATCATCTTATTTACTACCGTCGTTCTAAGTAAACAAGATGCATAAACATAATAAACATCACATGCAATTATATAGTAGTGACATGATATGGCCAATATCATATAGCTCCATTGATCTCCATCTTGGGGCTCCATGATCATCTTGTCACGGCTTGACACCATGATCTCCATCATCATGATCTCCATCATCGTGTCTTCATGAAGTTGTCGCATAGCGACTACTTCTACTTCTATAGCTAGCATTTAGCAATAAAGTAAAGTAGTTTACATGGCGTTCTTCAATGACACACAGGTCATACAAAAATAAAGAAAACTCCTATGGCTCCTGCGGTTGTCATACTCATCGACATGCAAGTCGTGAATCCTATTACAAGAACATGATCTCATACATCACAATTCATCATTCATCACAACTTACGGCCATATCACATCACATGAACAATCCTTTGCAAAAACAAGTTAGGCGTCCTCTAATTGTTGTTGCATCTTTTCGTGGCTGCAATTGGGTTCTAGCAAAACGTTTTCTTACCTCTGAATAACCACAGCGTGATTTTGTCAACTTCTATTTACCCTTCATAAGGACCCTTTTCATCGAATCCGCTCCAACTAAAGTGGGAGAGCGGACACCCTTGACCACCTTATGCAACTAGTGCATGTCAATCGGTGGAACGGTCTCACGTAAGCGTCACGTGTAAGGTTGGTCGGGCCTCTTCATCCCACAATACCCTGAAGCAAGAAAAAGACTAGTAGTGGCAAGCAAGTTGACAAGATCACGCCCACAACAAAATTGTGTTCTACTCGTGCATTAGAGAACTACGCATAGACCTAGCTCATGATGCCCTTTGTTGGGGAGCGTTGCGAAAATTAAAATTTTCCTACGGTTTCACCAAGATCCATCTATGAGTTCATCTAAACAGCGAGTCAAGGGGTGAGTTTGCATCTACATACCACTTGTAGATCGGCGTGCGAAGCGTTCAAGGGATGGTGATGATGGAGTCGTACTCGGCGTGATTCAGATCACCGATGTCCAAGTCTTTGAGCAGACGGCACCTCGCGTTCAACACACGTGCGGGACGGAGACATCTCCTCCTTCTTGATCCAGCAAGGGAGAGGAGAGGTTGATGATGATCAACAACGGCTGGCGTGGTGGTGGATCTGTGGAGAACTCAATGAGGAGGCCATAGCGACTACTGGGAGGAGGGCGAGGTGTAGCGGGGAGGGCGCCAAGCACAAGGTGCGGCTGCCTCCCCCTGCCCTCCTTTATAGGCCCCAGGCGCCCGGCCTGGGAGATTGAATCTCCCAGGGAGGCGGTGAGAGGAGGAGTGCCCCCAAGGCATGTGGTGCCCCCGCTGGGGTTTCAACCCTAGGCATAGGAGGTGGGCCTAGAGGCGCACCAGCCCACTATGGGCTGGCTCCCTCCCACTTCAGCCCATGGGGCCCTCCAGGGATGGGTGGCCCCACCGGTGGACCCAGGACCCTTAGGTGGTCGGTACATTCCAGTGACCGAAACTTTCCGATGGCGAAATACCACTTCCTATATATAATTCTTTACCTCCGGACCATTTGAAACTCCTCGTGGCGTCATTAGGGGATCTCATCCAGAACCGGGACTCACAGACAACATTCGGTATGCTGCATACTCATATTCATACAACCATGTATACAATTCCTTTGTCAATCGATGCGTTACTTGCCAGAGACTTCGATCGTCGGTATCCCAATACCTTGTTCGGTCTAGTTACCGGCAAGTCACTTTACTCAAATACCGTAATGCATGATCCGTGATCAACCACTTGGTCACTCTGAGCTCATTATGATGATGCATTACGAGTGGGCGAGAGATACCTCTCCGTCATGCAGAGTGACAAATCCGATCTCGATCCGTGTCGACCCAGCAGACACTTCGGAGATACATGTAGTGCACCTTTATAGTCACCCGATTCGTTGTGATGTTTGATACACCCAAAGCACTCCTATGGTATCCGGGAGTTACATGATCTCATGGTCGAAGGAAGAGATACTTGACATTGGAAAAGCTCTAGCAAGCGAACTACGATCTTTGTGCTATGCTTAGGATTGGGTCTTGTCCATCACATCATTCTCCTAATGATGTGATCCCGTTATCAACGACATCCAATGTCCATAGCAAGAAACCATGACTATCTGTTGATCTCAGAGCTAGTCGACTAGAGGCTCACTAGGGACATATTGTGGTCTATGTATTCACCGTGTATTACAATTTCCGGATAATCGATTATAGCATGAATAAAGACAATTATCATGAACAATGAAATATAATAATACTTTTATTATTGCCTCTAGGGCATATTTCAACAACAAGCTCATCGAAAAGACAAAGCCAAGTCCTTCCCCAACAAGAACAACTTCACCAAAAAGACTCCTACTCGGGGTTGGTGGTTCAAGAAGAATACCATGAGGATGACAAGCGATGATGAAGATAGTGAAGCCATGGCCATGGCTTCGTTATAAATACCACAACTCCACGGGTGTCCCTCTTGACTCACCCAATGAGAACATCACCGCCAAGTGTCTCATGGCTAAAGCCACCAACAAGGTAACCCCCCAACATCAAAACCACCATCATTACTAATCCCTCCTTGGCGGATGGCATTGATGAAAGTGAGGGGTCTAATGAGGAAGTAATGAATTTGAGTCTTTTATGAAGTAAGCTCAAAGGCGAATCCAAGAAGCACTTTGTTACTCTCTTGGGACAACTTGGTGAAGCCAATGACATGATCGAGGCTCATGAAGAAACCATCTCTAAGATGGAAGGTCATAGTCGTGACTATCTTGGAGTGAGATATCGGATCTCTCTAAGGTATTGGGTCTTGGCAAGGTTGTCATTTCTCATGATCTAACGATCGAGAAAGTCATGCTTGTTGAGTCCTTGCTTACAATCTACTTTCCGTTCGTCAACTTGCACTCATGGGCTTTGCCACTTTCTTTGATATTGATCCGTGGCCCTCTTGTGGAGCAAGACTCTTTGAGGAGTCTGGACTAGGGGGTGTCAGGACAGCGGACTATCAATATCTAGCGGACTCCGGACTACGAAGATAGAAGATTGAAGACTCCGGCTCGTGTCCAGGAAGGTACTTTCCTTGGCATGGAAGGCAAGCTTGCAATCACGGATATGTAGATCTCCTACCATTGTAACCGACTCTATGTAACCCTAGCCTCTCCGGTGTCTATATAAGCCGGAGGGCTTTAATCCGTGGGACACAACATTCACGTCTCAACAATCATACCATAGGCTAGCTTCTAGGGTTTAGCCTCCTTGATCTCGTGGTAGATCTACTCTTGTACTACCCATATCATCAATATTAATCAAGCGGACGTGAGGTTTTACCTCCATCGAGAGGGCGAACACAGGTAAAACATTGTGTCCCTCGTCTCTTGTTACCATCCGCCTAGGCCTTGATTCGGGACCCCCTACCCGAGATCCGCGGTTTGACACCGACATTGGTGCTTTCATTGAGAGTTCCTTTGTGTAAATCACGATAGGCTCGATGGCATCTTCAACCATCAGCGCTGTCGGTGAGACTTTTCTCCTCGGGACAGATCTTACGTGTTCGGCGGCTTTGCTGCGGGCAATTCTCTTGGCCATCTGGGCGAGATCAGCTCGCCCCTGGCGTCGAGTCGGTTCGGAAGCTTGAACTTCACGGTCGATGACGCGGAGACTTGATCTTGACGGACTCGAGCCACTGACCAGCCGCGCTGTGACGATGGGCATGATCTGGCTCTGCCGCCCGGACGGTGCTTTGGAGGCCCTTTTCCGGATCGCTCCGGCCACTAGCGGGCCGATTGCCATATCGGTCGGTGGATGAAGCGCCGCCCGGGGAACTTTAACACCAACAGCGATGGGCGAATACCAATCTTGTCCCTGCGAAACTCATGATCCCAAAGGCGGGACTCCTCGCGGGACTCCGAGCCTCCGCGCCCTGCCAATTAAAGCAGTTAGGCGCGGTTATGGAATTCACCGCCGCGGACATCTTCGGCTTTCGCCTTTTGGCGATATCACAATTCTCTGAAGCATCTCTCGCTGCTCGGGAGAATCTGGCGGACTATAGCTAGGGCGGTTGGAGTTGACGACGAAGAAATTGAGCCCACCCACCACCCACTTTGTAGCCAGCATCGAAGATCTAACCGACATGCTGAACTCGACTCCGATGACATCGGCGCTATGGGCGATGATGCAGGAGCGATCGAGACCAGCGCACAGAGGGCTTTGGAAGACCACCTCGTCATATAGCGTCTATATGGTGGATACCCCAAAAGAAGGGATGGGGAAAAGCGGCGGAGAAGATTCTCCAAAGAAGCAGCTAAGCGCGGCGTCGTGGCGCCGCTCTAAATCCATACAACAAGAATGGAGATTCAGCCACGAGGAAATAACAATACCCGGAGAGTCTGAGAAGACAAACCCCTCGGCAAGACTCAAGCGCGGGAGGATGCGAAGCAAGCCCTCGAAAAGGCGTGAAGAAAAAGGTCGAGGATCACAACTATATACCTCCTCGAAGGCGAAACAAGCCCCAATGGCCCAGCGAACTTGAGGACTGTCGAGACAGAGCTTTTCAAGCTTGAGGCTCATCGCTATTGACAATAAGCTCGAAGAAAGAAAAGGCGGAAGCTCAACACGGAAGCGGCGCTCCAAATAAGATGGAGCAAAGTACTCAAAACCCTGAGATAAACACAGCCAGCAGCCACCAATCGAAGAGCTACGAGCGCAAGCTGCTCCCGAAATCGACGAGGAGGCCATAAAGCCCCCACCGTCAATGGCCCGGCCAGGTCCGTCTGGGACCCAAAAGGAAAACCCCAATAAGCAAGGAACACGTCAAGTGTCCGGAAGCGATGGCAACACATACAAATGCAGGGCACCACACACCACTATGCTTCACGAAGCGAGTCTTTGGATCATAATTCGGCGGGGTTTAAACCCATAAACATAGAAGCCTCACGATGGAACAACGGACCACAGATGTGAATAGAAGACTATATATTGCATATACATATGGCGGAGGAGGCGATCTCCATGCCATAAAATATCTACCCCTCAAGCTCAAAGGGCAGCCGTCATTGGCTCAAAAGCCTCCCGAGAAAACAACTTGTCGGAAGTTGGGAAGAGCTCGAGGCGTTTAGAGCAAATTTTCAAGGGACTTATGTCGGCCTCAGGATCTGAGATGACCTAAGTCACATAACTCAACAGCCGGAGAGTCGGTAGCGGAAGTGCAGGAGCAGGTTCCTTACCAAAAAGAACCAAATAGTCATTGTCAGGACGCTGAAGCCTTAGCAGCTTTGAAGCACAATGTCAGGGCAGTGGCTCGCCAGACACCTCGGTCGAGAAGCGAGGACAATGACCGCATTAACAAGCCTCATGACCCGCTTCTGCGAGGAGAGGATAGGCTGGTGGCAAGAAGCGACCGGCGACCCAAGTACATCAAGAGATAAGAGATGGAAATGGAAAATCACGGTTGAGAAAAAGCGGCGCGAAATAAAGAAAAAAGCCCAAAACCGGCGGTCGGCGCGGTTAAAAGCTCATGGCCAAATAATAAAGCTCGGCCCCTCAGGGATGTGCGGACTATCTAACCTACACAAAATTACGGGTGGATATGTCAAATCCACAGTACCCCGAAGGCCATAAATCACACCCACGAGGATTGTTGGGTTTTCAAATAGTCCGCCGACTAAGCGCCCGAACACAAAGGGGCTCGGCAGCGTCAGCGAAGAAGATAAACCCGCTAGCGAGCACGGAAAACAAAGACTTTCCCACAAGGGGTCAAAGCGATAAACTCACTTCATGTGAGGACACGGAAAAACAATGGCGGCACTTTCTAAAAAAGAGCCTCGCGCGGTCCAACCAATGAGACCGTAGAGATTGGATATCAAAACCAATCACTTTCGACCACAGACTACTCGAAGTGTTGAAGCAGCGGGATGGACTCCCCTAATATTGAATCCGTTAATAGGCGGACTACAATTCTAAGCGTCCTAATGGGCGGAGGCGGTGACTTAAACTGCTATATTCAAACACAATCCGTCGGATGAGGATAGACCCTACCAAAATTGACACAACCGCACTTCCTCCAAAGGATTACGCGCGGGACCTTACGCCAAGTGCGGGCTCGATATTACTAGAAGTGCGTGCTCGGGTTAGAACAATTTTCGGCGAAAAGTTAATTTTCCATATCGTCCCATTTAAAGTGAATATCAAGCACTATTGGGGCGAAAAGGCTTTAATCGCTTCAGCGCCATACCACATTCTGGCGTCTCTTACACTTAAGATGCCGGTCCACATGGCGCCATTTTGATCGAGGTCATTAAGACCGGGACTCGGATAGGCGAATCCGGACTCAGCAGGCTAGGGGCTCCCTAGCGCATACCCTCTCTCACGGGGCTGCTTGCGCTAATAACCGTGGTTTCATATAAACCTTGATTTAATTATTTATATTCATTCTTTTGTACATTTTTGCACGAGCTGTTTCTACAACTAAGCGTTCCTCTTTTTCTCTGAGATGAACAACGTGCTTACCCGTCGAGGATAATGGCGCAGCGGAGACCTGGTTGTGAGCGTGCGATGGGACCCGTTGCAAGATTCTTTTGATTAAGACCTGCGTAGACCTTTTTATCACTTTCTCTTGTTGTTACTCTCCTTGGCTTCCTCTATAGCCAAAGCAGACTGGCGCCTTGGCATCGGCGGCGTCGAAGACCATGCCCATACACGGACACTGGGGCTTAGGGCATAATTCGCCCATTATTATAAAGTCCGAACACCTTCCGGGGTGTTGGCGTCTCGAGTTAGGCATTATATGCATCGGCTCGAATCATGTCTTTGGTCAAATGTTGGGTTTGCGGCTCACGTGTTTTGCTACCTTCGTTCCGTATCATCGGCTAGCGGCACCGGAGAAACTCTGCGATTGTGCCCAGTTAATTTTGGCGAGCACCTCGATGAAAGCCAGCGGTTTGTCATGATCTGGCGAGTGCAGTCGACCCTTGATCGACCATTGGAATGTTTAAATTCCCGCTTTGACGAAGGACCGTTTCCGTCGAGCCTCGCACCCGATATCGGAGTTGTGCGGTGTCATCGAGGCTATATCGTAGCCCCACCCTCGAACTCCATTGGCTAAGTGAAAGAAATAAAGCATCATAGTCCGGATTGCCTCGTTAAGCTCGCTACCACCTCCTTATAACAGGACCGAGGCGTCGGATTAAGTGTGAAAAAGCTATTTGTGAACACCCGGCACCTTGTGCAAGAAGTGAAACCGAAGCGCATCTTCGGGGTTATACACAAGTATACTTAAGCGGCCAAGGAGAAGTTTTACAACTTGGAAGCACAAGTATAAAAAGCATTCATACTATAATCATTGATTTACAAGGTCTGCGTTCATTTGAGCGTTACATTCTTTGAAACCTTTGCGCCTCTACTTTCTGAGCACGCGCGCATGACTTCTCAGTAAGTAGTGCTCGACGAGGGGCGGCTTTCATCCGGACCACAGGCGGCTTGGCGGTGGCATCCATCTTCGGATAATGCACCTTCACACGAGCAAGGGCCATCCATGCGCCCTCGATGTAGGCCGACGCTTCATCTCCCTTATCGGCGGCACGCGCACCAAGGAATTGCTGCAATAAGCCAAAGTAGCTCGTCGCCTTGGACCTTTACGGCGGACATGAGCCCGCGATGTCGATCATGGCGGTCCGGACAGTCTATTGATTCGGCCCATTCGGCCACTTTGTCCGTCGAGAGGAAGAAGCGCGATCCGGGCTGTGGAATTGAGACCAATACAACTCTTCGCCTCGTGATCCTTGGCTCGAAAGTGCTTAGCGGCATCGGCCGCACTAGCGACCAAGTCCATGTATGGATCCTCCGAACTCCTGGCCGCTCAAATTGGCGTACTTGGCATCCATAAACCGGCGGCGCATAAGAAAAGGCTTGCGAGCCACGATCTCGGCTTGGCGCAGCTCCTCCTTCATAGACCGCATTGCGAGCGGGCATCCTTAACCGGCGGTGGCCTTCTTGAGTCTTCCCGCTCCGATAGGCGCTCCTTTTCAAAACCTCGCTACGGATCGGTAGCATCCTTTAATTTCTTGGCCAATTCGGCCACCTCCGCCCTAGCAAGCGGTCGCGCGGCCTTTTCGACCTTCAACTCTTGACGCCCTCGCGGCAACCGCATCACTCGCCGGGCTTGCTCCTTAGCTTGAGCAAGCTCGGCGAAAACTCTCCACGGCAACAACCTTTATGCGAATAAACAACATATAACTTATCGGAGGAGGCTTTGACCCACTCAATAAAGCTGCGGAGAATTTATTTACCTTGCGACTCGTCAAATATTTGATTGACAAAGTGCGATGTCGGCATCGCCATGTCGATTATGCGACTCAATTCGGCAAACTGATTAGTCGGTGGCCCCGGACTATCATACTATGTCGAGCAGCGGTATTCATTACATGAGATGTTTAGATTTTCGATCCTCGACGCAGCTGTCGTCTTCGACAACCTACGAGTCTCGGGGCTACTATCTATCTGAGCGCATTTTTTATATACTGGTTGTTAAAAAAAAGCAAAAGGCGCGCTATTCGCATACCTCAAATCCCTTGACAAGCTCATGGCGGCGTCCATAATCCGCTTTCGTGAGGCCGAAATCCTTCAATCACCATACGCATTAGCACGGTGATCTTGAAATGGGCGCCCTCTCAGCAGACTCTTGAGTTCTCGGCCGGCTTCTGCTGGGTGCGAACTCTCTGGCCCCTCCGGACTCGGGGCGCCCTCCGTGGCGACACTTGGGCTCGCCCGCTTCATCAGTGGCGCGCGAGGCAGGCGTGTCGCTCTCCATCATCTCCGGAAGAAGGTCCCCAGGATGAACTCATCAGGCAGGCTGCGAGATCCGAACTGCGATATAAATATTTTGGTTACCTATAGAAGCATAAGCGAAGGTATTCCTTATTAATTAATTTCCTCTTTCATACTCATGGCTCGTTGGAGGCTGGCCCTTGGCAATGATTCAGCGTCCAGGTTCTCTCCGGACGCGGACCAGTGAGATTTCTTCCCGCTTAGGGGCTTTGACCTCCGGATCTCGGGCGGTCCTCTTCTCCCTCGAAGGAGGGATCCTTGGTTCCCTCCTCTTGATCGCCCCTTGGCGAGTATTAACTCCTTTATCTCCCCGTCGCCCCCCCTCTATAGGCGCAACCTCCAACATTCGACCGGCCGCGGGCTCCGGTCACGGTCTCTGGGAGGGCGGACACCTTATCGGCCTTGATTGCGCCACCCATTCTGTAAAGAATAAAGGGTTCGAGGCGATCTTTTGAAAGGCATACAAATAGAATGTCGGGCTTTGAGCTATTTACACAGTGTCCGGGCGATCGCGGCTTAGGCCGGCATCCTCGGCGAATCCGGACATGCCACTGCGGTCGAAGAACAGCTCGTACATCTCCGGGTGTCGCACCCATGAAATCTTTGGAGAATCTGAGGTCCTCAGTTGAACTCCCATAAGCGGAAGGGCGGCGTTTGCGAGGTAGGAGGTGCACGATTAGCATGACTGCATCACCTTGACGGTCGATCTCCCTTATTTGGAGGTCTCGAATCCGGCCTGTAGTGCGGGCGCGTCCTTGGGCGGCCCCAGTTGAGCCCTTGGTTGACCCGACATCGGCTGCCGTTGAGGTCCGGGCGGAAGAAGGCGGCGGCTTTGCTTGCTTGCCCCTGGAGGCGATGATATAAAACCACTGCTGCTGCCACAATCCTGTTCCTCTTGGAAGGAACCTTGAGCCACAGGGCATCGACCTTCTTGCTTATAGTGCCATGCCGCCTCCGCTAGCGCCCCGATCATCTTGGCTCCACCTTAAATGTTTTTCAGCCATAGGCGAAGTGGGGGATGGCGGAGGAAGGCCATGAACAATGATAAATGCGGAGATATGGAGGATGGACTCGGAGCCAAATCGTGGAAGTCCAGCCCGTAGTAGACAGGAGCCCCCTCACGAAAGGATCCGTCGGGAAGCCTAATCCCGGCGGAGGTGAGATCACAGCAGCGTATTCGCGGGCTCGAGGGGCAGCACGGCCCTACAGGGGCCAAGCAACTGTCTGCGAAACCGTGGGCGGTGCTTGGCCTCCGCAACTTCAATATGTCCTCCTCCGTGATGGAGGAAGGCATCCACCGACTGGAGGTCGGGCGGACATTGTTGTGGATCCGGCGCTCGAATCTGAAGCTCTGGGTGTTGGGCGGGAGGCGGAGGAAAGATTCGATGCAAGGTTGAAAGACAAGGACATGCCTTGGTCCTCTTATAAAGGGAAATAATACCAAGGGCGTCTCGTGACCGTTTGAGATTCCCCTTCGATAGGGAGGCGTGGCGGCAAGGGCGGTTGGGTTACCCGCGCGTATTGATGAGGATCCGGAATAAAGGAACCACGATCTACGCTTGACGGGGCGTGCCAAGAAACCGCTTTGCTCAGCGTCTTTGGCGGAATAATAAAGCGATTCAAGCGAGGGCTTGGCTGCGGTGTGATGTCATCTTTGCATAAATCGTCGGTGATTGAGCTAAGTGTAAATGTGGAATTTATTTTGCGAGCCGGACACTATCGTGGTGTTCATTATCTTCTCCGAATTATTCAAGGAGGAACCCGCCTTACAATGCCGAACATTTCTTGGCGTCGGACTTATCGTCATTGAAGGCTGGTTAGAGAGACTCTTGAGGAGTCTGGACTAGGGGTGTCGGACAATGGGACTATCAATATCGCGGACTCCCATACTACAAAGATAGAAGATTGAAGACTCCGGCTCGTGTCAGGAAGGTACTTTCCTTGGCGTGGAAGGCAAGCTTGCTTATCTGGATATGTAGATCTCCTACCATTGTAACCCGACTCTGTGTAACCCTAGCCTCTCCGGTGTCTATATAAGCGGAGGGCTTTAATCCGTGGACACAACATTACATCTCAACAATCATACCATAGGCTAGCTTCTAGGGTTTAGCCTCCTTGATCTCGTGGTAGATCTACTCTTGTACTACCCATATCATCAATATTAATCAAGCGGGGCGTGAGGGTTTTACCTCCATCGAGAGGGCGAACACAGGTAAAAACATTGTGTCCCTTGTCTCTTGTTACCATCCGCCTAGGCCTACGATTCGGGACCCCCTACCGAGATCCGCGGTTTGACACCGACACTCTTAAAGTAGCTTTTGTTGGGCATGTCGAGAATGGTCTTTATGTGATTAACTTTTGGGCGACCCACTAAGATCACGACATGCCTAATGGCTAAAGTTGATGTGGGATGGCTTTGGCATCGCCGTTTAATACGTCAATATGAGATCTTTGCAAAAGTCTTCTCAAGGGGACCATGTCGTGGACTAACAAATGTTAGTTTGCCAAAGATCGTGCTTGCGATTGCTTATATCGAAGGAAAGCTTCATGAGAAGGCTCACCCTCCCACGACTATCATCTACTCGAAGAGACCTTTGGAGCTCCTTCACATGGATCTCTTTGGGCCTCCATCCTTTGATAGTCTTGGGGGTAGAAAGTATTACTTGGTGATTGTGGATGATTATTCAAGATACACTAGGGTATATTTCTTCGAGAGGAAGAGTGAGACTCAACAAACCGTCACTACAAAAAAAAAGACACATCCGTGACATTTTGGGCCGAACAATTTTTTTTCTGTCATACATATGACACTTCTATGATGATAATTGTGACAAAACACTGGTATCATCATAGATGTGGTGGGCTCCTACTTCTATGACAAAAATCATGACGGAAAATGGGCTTTTAGTCTCAGGCGGGCGGAGGCCTTGAGTACATGACATTCTTTGGGCCGTCCATGATGGAAAAAACCGTGGTAGAAGCGAGGGAGGAAAATTTTGGGGAGTTGCGGTTATGGTGGGAGGTCGGGGCGGCGATCGTGTATCTCTCGTCACATTATGCGGCGTGTGAGTCGGCGTTGGCTCTAACTAAAAGGCGGGCGTTGGGCTCGCGAACCCGGCGATTACCTTTGCGAACTCGCGTTCTTGAACCGAGCGATCGATCGATGGTACATTAGCCCGACCCGATGGGCGATTCGCCCGCTCTGCGCGCTAGCTGAAGCCGATCGATCTGCCCTTTGGGATGAGCGGTGAGTGTTGCGGGGGGTTGGATGAACAATGGTGGTGGCCTTGCCTGGATGAGCGAGGAACCCGTGGTGTGGAGGTGGATGAGCGATGAGCGGTGGAGGGTGGTTGAGCAGGACCCGTGGTGTGGAGGTTGGATGAACAATGAGCGGTGGAGTAAGCGGCGGTGGAGGCTGGATGAGCAGGAGCCCGTGGAGGTGGAGGAGGTCGGCGGTGGTCAGTGGAGGCTGGAGGAGGTCGACGGTGGAGATGAGCGGTATCCGTGGAGTCCGTTTTGCGGTACACCCCCTCCCCGTTCGACGTAGCACTCCAACACAAGTCCATTTCGTCCGTTTTGTGGTACGCCACACCCCTCCCGATGAACAGGACACCCGTTTCGACCGTAGCGCTCCAACACAAGTCCGTTTCGTCAGTTTTGCGGTACACCACATCCCTCCCGATCAATAGGACCCCCGTTTTGACCGTAGGAGGTCCGTTTCCTCCATTTTGCGGCACGCCAGGCCCCTCCCGATCAACGGGACCCCGTTTCGAATGTGGCCGGTCGAACACAAGGCCGTTTCCTCCGTTGTCGCGATGCGCGGCGTCGTTTCCATCGCTTGTTCGTCCAAGCCCTCCCGATGAACACGACCACGCATTCGTTCCGACCCGGCGGTTGGCTCCCCATGAACACGCGGCGGCGTTGTTTCTCCGTTCGAGCCAGCCATATGCGTATGCGATGGGCGTTAGAGACCTGCCGTATGTACATACGTGGCCGTATTTTCTTTCTTGCACCCTCGCGTATGCGTGCGTGTACCGCGCTGCGTGCGTGCGCCTCTACTACGACGCGTGTGCGCCTCTACATCTCGACCGTGTGCGCCTCTACATCGACTAGTATGTACGTACGTTGCGACCAGAATGACAATGCTACGTGCGCTTGACCGGTGGGTCCGGTATCGGGCACTTCCTTGCATGCAAAGATGTGGTGGTGGGTCGATGGTCGGCGAATCGTTTTTTGCGGATGCACCTCCTTGCGTGCGAAGATGTAGTTGGTGGGTCGGCGGTCGAGGGTGAATCATTTTTTCACGAAATCTGTAGCCGTCCGGTGGGTCCCATTGTTAGGTGGAGGAATCATTATTTTGCCGTAATAAAGGCACTTCCTTGCGGCGGCGTGAACCCGGTATCGACCTCTCCACGTCTGATCCACGTCGATGCAACTTCGTTCCTTGACCACGTTGACCACGCCCGCCGAGAGCACCCACGGCGGTGGGGCGGCGAGGCCTAGGAAGGGGCGACTTGGGGCGGGAAAGCCTTGACGATGGATGCCTGCGAAGAATCTGATTCACTGGTTTGGCTGCGGTGTGAGGCTCTTTGTGGCAGAGAATAACGAGGGGTGTGGGTGAGTAGAGGGATGGCACGGACAGCGGTGGGAGTAGTAAGGCGGTGAGGCCTCCACGGCATCCTGGCCCGACCCACGGGAGAGCAGAACCAGCGACACGACCGGCGCTTTGGTTTGGTAATTTGGAGCAAGAAGACCAGAGGTTGAAGAAGCACTCTGGCCGTTGGATGAACATCGTCTGATAGCGGAACTAGAATCGTTCATATTGACTAAGTTGACAAAGCCCTTCATCCCGTCAACTTGGTAGGCCCTAAGTCGGCCTCCCACTATGTTGGGTTCGGTGGCGGGAAGTATTCATTTTTTGTCGCGTAATAAGGAGGCACTTCCTTGCGTGCGAAGATAGTAGTGGGTCGACATATCGGTAGAGGGCACATTTTTTTAGAAATCTGAAGGCCCTTCGGTGGGTCCCGGATGTCGGTGGAGGAATAATTATTTTCTTGGCGTAATAGCAGGGCACTTCCTTGTTGCGGCCGTGGACCCGGTTATCGACCTCTCCACACTCTGATCCACGTCCGATGGAAGCGTTCCTTGACCATATTGACCACGCCTTGGCGCCCGAGAGCACTAGAGCGGTGGATGGCGAGCGAACCTAGGAAGGAAACGCGACACGGAGGCGGGGAAGACTTCGGCGGTTGTTTCCCGGCGGAGGAATCTGTTGTCACAGGTTTCTTGGTTAAATCTGCCCTCATGGGAGAATAACGGCGAGTGTGGCGTGTGGGTGAGTAGAGGATGGCTAGGCCAGCGATGGGAATGCTGGTGGGGCGGTGAGGCCTCTTGGCAGCATATAGGCAGTCATGAGGAGGAGGAAGCGAGCAGTCCAGCTGGCGCTTGTTTGGCCGATTTGGAAGCGAGGAAGGCGAGATTGAAGAAACCTGACGGCGGCTGGATGGACATCGTGCGGTCGATGGAGCTAGAATCGTTCATATTGACTAAGTTGACAAAGCCCTCTGTCCCGTCAACTTAGTAGGCCCTAAGTCGAGCCTCCACCATGGTGGGTCCCGCTAGCGGGGGAGTATTCATTTTACGTGCATAATAAGGAGGCACTTCGGTGGAGTGCGAGGTGACGGTGAGGGAGCGTTTTTAAGTGAAATCGGTGGTCCGTTCGGTGGGTCCCATGATCGAGGCAAGCGTTTTTTTCGCGAAATCGGTGGCCCATCCGATTGGAGTCCTGGCGATCGGAAACATTTTCCACGAAATATTGGTGGCGCGTCGGTGGGTCCTATTTGTCGGTGGAGGAATAATTATTTTGTGCGTAATAAAGAGGCACTTCCTTGCGGCTGCCATGGACCCGTGCCATCCTCTCCATGTCTGATACTCTTGATGGAAGTCGGTCATTGAGGAGTCCGGACTAGGGGTGTCCGGATAGCGAACTATCATCTTGAGCGTACTCTGGACTATGAAGATACAAGATTGAAGACTTACGTCCCGTGTCAGGATGGGACTTTCCTTGGCATGGAAGGCAAGCTTGGCGTCTGGATATGTAGATCTCCTACCATTGTAACCGACTACTGTGTAACCCTAGCCCTCTTTGGTGTCTATATAAACCCGGAGGTTTTAGTCCATAGAGGGCGAACAACAATCATACCATAGGCTAGCTTCTAGGGTTTAGCCTCCTTGATCTCATGGTAGATCCACTCTTGTACTACCCATATCATCAATATCAATCAAGTAGGGTAGGGTTTTACCTCCATCGAGAGGCGAACACAGGTAAAAACATCGTCTCCCTTGTCTCCTGTTACCATCCGCCTAGGCCTTGCGATTCGGGACCCCCTACCCGGAGATCCGCCGGTTTGACACCGACATTGGTGCTTTCCTTGAGTTCCTCTGCGTCGTCATCTTTACTCTTTAGGCCCGATGGCTCCTCCGATCATCAACAATGATGCGGTCGGTGAACTTTTCTCACGGACAGATCTTCGTGTTCAGCGGCTTTGCTTTGCGGGCAATTAAGCAGCCATCGGAAGCGAGAACAAAAGCTTCGCCCTGGCCATCAATTGAGTTGGAGATTTGAACTACGGGCGGCGTTCGCGGAGACTTGATCTTCGGCGAGTTGAGCCACATAAGCGCGCGCCTTTGTCACGATGGGCATGATCTTGCTTTCTGCTGCGGGCCGGTTCCACAGAGCGCTGAAGTGTCGCTCCGACCCTTAGCTTCGAGGCCAGCTGCGCCCGTCGAGATGGGTGGCTGGACACGCCTCGGGGCTGCTATCTCTCGGCGATTAAGCGAACACCAACCTATCGCTGCGAAGCTCATGGCTCAAGGTGCCGGTTTCTCTCCGGACTACGAACCTTCAGCGCCCCGCTTGTCGAATCCGGTTGGGCGCCCGATTATGGAGTTCCTTGCGCGGACATCTTTCGGCACTTTCGCCTTTTGCGACATCCTGAATTTACTAAGGTCTCTCTCTCTATCAAAGAGCCTGGCGAACTATAGTCGGCAAGGTTGGGATGCGGACGGCGAAGAAATTGAAACCCACCCACCACCCACTTCATAGCCCTTGCATCGAAAGTTTAAGCGGCGTGCTCGACCCGACTCGAAGACATCGGCGGTATGGGCGATGATGTAGAGAGACAAACATGAACCGGCACCTATAGGGCCTTTGGACAGCCACCTCATCCCACGATGTATACATGGTGGACACACCCAAAAGGCGGCGATGAGGAACAGCGGGGCGCACGAGGATCATTCCTCGGCGATCAAAATAGCGGCGTAGCGCGGCTCAAAGTCCCGCCTCGACAAAAGCGGCAGCCATACAGACCCAGCCATAGGCGAGGGCAAGCCGGTGGGCGGCGAACATGCTATTGAGCAACCGTCCGAGCAGGACAATCTAGATAAACAACCCGTCCCGGCGAAGATAACGATCAAGGCGATCTCACACGGACAAATTCTTTGGGCGAAGAACCTCCACAAAAGGCTGCGTCGCCCTGCGCGTAGCTTGAAAAAGCGAAGCGGAAGCTCAAAACAGCGGAGGATGCACTCGAGAATCAGATGGAGCAAAGTACTCAACACATGGAACAAATCGGCGATAGTCGTCGAACAAGAAACTACCGGCGAAAACTACTTGCCCGAATTCGATGAGGAGGCCGTGAAACCCCACAATCAAGAACAAAGGAGACCACTCGGTCGGATAGAGCGACCCATAGCAAACATAGAAGCGGCAAGCGGTGCGCGCATACAAAAGCCGACCAGCGTTCCGCTGCAGTTCGCATAAAAAGATGGCCCGATTAGATCTATCTATGGGCCAGAAAAGCAACTCTAGTAAGCAATGCAACACATCAAGTATCAAATATTAGGGCACACCTAAATATAGGGGTGCCGCACACCTATGTTTTACCCGATGAGGTTACGGATTATGAATTTCGGTGAGTTCAAGCGTAAACATAGAGGCATACGACGAACAATGAACCTTTGAGTGCGGATTGAGGATTACATCCTCCACATACACATGGCTAGAGGAGATGACCTCCGCCATAAAATACTTACCCCTCAAGATCAAAAGGGCAGCCGAGGCATTGGCTCAAAGCCTCCCTGAAAACACCATCGAAAGTTGGGAAGAGCTTGAGGATGCTTTTGAACAGAATTTTCAAGGGACCTATGTCCGACCTCCGGATCTGAGCGATTTAAGTCACATAACTCAACAACCGGAGTCGGCCGAAAAGTGCAGAACGATTCCTTACTAAAAAGAACCAAATAGTCATTTGTCAGGACGCTTGCAAAGCCTTAGCGACTTTCAAACACAACGTCCCGGAGCGAATGGCTGCGCTGAACACCTCGGCCAAGAAAAGCCAAGAACAATGGCCGCATTAACAAGCCTCATGACCGCTTCTGCGGAGAGGATAACTAGGCTGGCAAGATCACGATACCAATGACCCAAGTACATCCGAAGTCGGGGATGTAAGCAGAAACCACGATGCAGCAAGGACGGCGTCGGACCAAGAAACAGCCGAAAACACGGTCAACACCGGATTCAAAAGCTCACGGCGAGAATCATAAAAAACTGCCCCTAAGGATAACGAGGGACGAGCTATCTAACAAACAAAACCTTGGACAAGGTATGCCAAATCCACAGTACCCCAGAAACACGCAAATCACACCCATAGAGATCGTTGGGTCTTCAAGCGATCCAAGCAAACTCAACGCCAAACACAAAGGGCTCGACACACCAGCGAGGGCGATGGCGAACCCCTAGCGAGCCGGACAACAAAAGAATTTCCCACAAGAAGTCAAAAGCAGTAAATTCACTTTCGTGACAAAAGGAAAAAACCGAATGGCGCCCATAGAGATCTGGCGCCATCACGGCCCTATCGAAGAGTCCGCCCTTTGGTTGTTAAAACCAATCACCGACCATTAGGATTACTCTAGAAGTATCCGGAATGCGAGGATGGACTGCCTTGATATTAGATCCGATAATCGGCGGACTCTAATTCACCTGAATCCTAATGGGATGGCGGCGATGATCTAAACCTGCTATATCGGGACACGATCACATAAAATGGGGATAGACCCAGCAAAACTTCGCCATAGCAACACTTCCTTTCAAGGGGTAATGCGAGCCCATATGCCCATTATGCGGGCTCTCTCTGCTAGAAGTGGTATTGGCTCACTCGACAACTTCCGCCGCGAAAAGTTAACCTTCCACCTGCGCCCCATTTACAAGTAGCTATCAAGCACTCTCTTGGCATGGCTTCGCCGCTTTAATGCAATCTTGCATTATGCATCTCTCACACTTAAAATGCGGGTCCACGAGGCATCATCTCATAAAGGAAAAAATTGAGTGTTCCTCGGCGCGAAAGATTGTGTGGCGGACCTCGACAGCCACACACTAAACCGGCTTCACTAATCCAAGCACCCAAATAGGTCGTTCAGACCCCGGACACGGTTAGACGAGTCCAGCATAAACATACAGGGGCTTACCGGCCGCACACCCCCGCACATGGGGCTCCGTGCATATGCAACAAGAGACAACAAAGCTCAATTTTATTCGTTTTTTGAAACGTACTTTGCTTATTTAATATAACGTACATTTTCACACGATCTTTTTCAACTAAGTTCCTCTCTTTTCGAGATGAACACCGTGCGACACCCGTCCGAGGATCACGGCATGCGCGGAACGGCGCGGGCGTGCGGTGAGGACCCGTTGCAAGGATTACATTGATTAAGACCTGCATAAACCTTTTCTTTGTCTCTTGTTGATACACATCCCTGGTTTCTTACTATAACAGAGGAGGAGGTGGCGTTTTGGCATAGGCCCGTCGAGTTTTGCGTGCTGGACACGAGGGCTTATTACCAATGGGCGTTGTTGGCCCATTTCATAAAGACCGAATACCTTAGGGTGTTGGCGTCTCGAGATTAGGCCTTATATGCATCAGCTCGAATCATGTCTTTGGTCGAATGTTGGGTTTGCCGGCTCCACATGTTTTGTTGCCTTACGTTCCGCTCTATCGGCTAGCGACACCGGAGAACTACTATGATTGTGCCCGGTTCGTCGGCGAGCACCTCGATAGAAAGCGGCGGTTGTCATGATATAGCGAGGCTAATTGACCACTCGATGACCAGCTGGAATCTATAGGATTCCTCGCATTGACGAAGGGCGTTTCTCGATCGAGCACATCTGGCGCCCAATTCGGGTGGCGCGGTGCCCCTAGGGGCTATATAGTAGCCTTGTCAAACTCCTATGGCTAAGTGAAAGTGATAAAGCATTATAGTCTGGTTGCCTGGTTGCTCGCTACCACCTCCTTTATAGGACCAAGGCGTTGGATCAAGTGTGAAAATGCACCTTTTGCAAACACCCGCATTATATCGTGGAAATTTGAAAGCCGAAGCGCCATCTTTCGGGTTATATACACATATACATTACTTGCTGCAGGAGGTATTTTAATTCTTGAAAGCACAAGTATAAAAAGCTTCTATATTTCATGAAACATTGTTTCACAATAATACATGTTATTGAACATAACATCCTTGAGCGCCGTCTCTATTAAGCAGGCACCCTCTGAGGACTTCACGAAAATATTGCTCGGCAGAATTACTCGGCTTCCATCCGAATGCAGGGGATGCAACATCGGTGGCATTCATCTCACTTGATATGTCTTGACGGGCAAGAGCCATCCACGCACCTCTATGCATGCCGACCTCCTCATTGCATTGATATGCGACACCGCACCAAGGCTGCTGCACTAAGCCAAAATAACTCTTGGCTTGGGCCTTTTCGTACAAAGAATCACGACATCCTTCGCCATGAAGTCCGAATAACCTATTCAGCTCCGCCCATTTGGCCAGCGATCGGTTAATGGAAGAGGCGCTACGGACTATGGGCGTGACCAAAAAACCTTTTTCATTTAAGTGATCTGTTGATCTCGGAAGTGTTGACGGCGTCATGCGTACCCGCCAAGTCGGATAAGCATCCTCCAAACTCCAAGGCTGGTCAAGCTGAGCATATTTAGGATCCGTGAACTTCCTCCGCGGCCGGAAGGGCTTTCCGGCCCTTGATATCTCGGCTGGCAGCTCCTCCTTCATAGCTCTCATTGCGGGCGAACATCCTTGGCCTTGGTAGTGGCCCTCTTCAGGTCCTCTTGAACCGCTCAATCTCCTTCTTCAAGAAGCTTGCATCGGTCGGCAGCATTCTTCAACTCCACGGCCATCTCAGCCATTTCCTTCTTGCTTGGCGGTGAGCGGCCTGTTGACTTTTTAGCTCTTGACCGCCTTTAAGGCAGCAGCGTCACTCTTTCGGCCTGCTCCTTGGCTCGGACGAGCTCCTTGAAGGTTCTCCATGGCAGCGGCACCATCGCATCAAGCATCGTGTTGTAAGAGTACGGGCATCAAGCTCCTTACGGTGTCCACGGAGAAATCACATACCTTGTGACTTCGTCCAGCCGCTTATTGACAAGCGCGATGTCGGCATCGCATACGTCAAGTTGCCGCTTTAGTTCGGCAAATCCATCGATCCGGCTAGCCACGGATGCCGCCACCTACATAGGAAGGCGACATATTATACACAGGATTATGATCCTCGAACATGTCATTTTGACAACACACGTGTCTCGGGGCTACTATCTACACATGGCGCATTTATATGCGGGTATCAAAAGGTACATCATTTGCGTACCTCAAAACCTATCGATAAACCGGCGGCCGTGCAATCCGCTCTCAGCGGATGAAATCCTTCAATCACCGCACCCATTAGCATACGGTGATCTTACGAGATAGACGCTTTCGCCGAGAGATCCTTCAGCTCCCCGCCCGGGACTCGTAGAAACCCTCCACGGCGACACCTCGGGGTGCGCCCGCCTCGCCTGCAGATGCGGCAAGGGGGCGTTTAGCTCTCTATCATCTCGAGCGAAGATCCCCCAAAGATGAGCTCTGCTGAGAAGGGCTGAGATCCGAACTACAAGGTAAAACGGTTATCTTCGCCGAAATAGGGCAGGATATCCTTTGCTTTAATAAAACTCCCTTTTTACTTATGGCTCGGTGGAGGCTGATCCTTGGAGGCGCAATGCGGCCAAGGCATCCTTGTATGAGGACCCTCGATGAAGGTTTCTTCCCAGCTTTGAGACCATGGTCTCGGGTCTTGAGGCGGTCCTCTTTATCGGTGTCAAAACCGGCGGATCTCGGGTAGGGGTCCCGAAGCTGTGCGTCTAGGCGGATGGTAACAGGAGACAAGGGACACGATGTTTTTACCCGAGTTGGGCCCTCTCGATGGAGTAAAACCCTACTCACCTTGATTGCTATTGATGATATGGGTAGTACAAGAGTGGATCTACCACGAGATCAAGGAGGCTAAACCTAGAAGCTAGCCTATGGTATGATTGTTGTTGTGTCCTATAGACTAAAACCCTCTGGTTTATATAGACAGGAGAGGGCTAGGGTTACCGCAGTCGGTTACAATGGTAGGAGATCTACATATCCGTATATCAAGCTTGCCTTCCACGCCAAGGAAAGTCCCATCCGGACGCGGAATGAAGTCTTCAATCTTGTATCTTCATAGTCTTGGAGTCCGGCCGATAATGATAGTTTGGCTATCCGGACACCCCTAGTCCGGGACTCCTCGGTAGCCCCAGAACCGAGGCTTCAATGGCCAGCGAGTCGGTAGCGCATATTGTCTTGGCATTGCAAAGCGGGTTCCTCCTCGAATAATTCATAGAAGATTGTGAACACCGAGGATAGTGTCGGCTCTATAAAATAAATTCCACATACCACCGTAGAGAATAATATTTACACAAGTTCCATCTATTGGCGTATTTTGTGGCGTGGCGTCACACCACAATAAAGCCTTTACTCGAATCGTTTTTATTATACCACCTCGGTAGCGTTTAGCGGCGGTTTCCTTAACGCGTCTGTCGAGCGAGATCGTGTTCCCCTTATTCAGGATCCTCATCAATACGGATGTGGGTAACCCAACCGCGCCCATTGCCACACCCCCTCCATCGAAGGCGAGTTCCAAACGGTCACGGGGACGGCTCTTGGTATTCTCCCTCTTTATAATGAGACCAAGGCTCGTTCCTTTTCTTCAACCCTCAATCGAATCCGCCCCTTGCCCGAGTTCCAACACTCGAGCTCCAAATTGGCGCCGGACCTTCGACAATGTCGGCTCCGACCTCTGAGGGCGGTGGATGCCCTCCTCCATCACAAAGAGGGCGTGCTAAAGCTAAGAAGGCGGTACTTAACCTCGAGATTTCGCATAGGTTGCCTGCCCAAGGGCAAGTCATTCCCACTCCGAGCTTTGGCGAGGCGTCGTGTTGTGCACCTCCGTCGGGTTTAGGCTTCCCGATGGATCGCCGTGAGGGGCTCATGTTTTACTATGGGTTGGAATTCCGCGACTTGGCTCGAGTCCATCCTCCATATCTCATCATTTATAAATGTAAATCTGAAGCCTTCCTCCGCACTACCCCTCACTTGGTTTGTGGCTCAAAACCTTCAACATGGAGCGAAGATGATTGAGGCGTCGAGCGAAGTGTGGCAGGCGGTTGTAAGCAAGAGGGCCGATGCTCCATGGCAGAGGCTCTTTTCGAGAAGGCTTCGGCTTGTGGGAATAGGAGTGGTTTTATATCACCGCTCCTAGGGGCGACAAGCGGAGAGCCGCCCTTCGCTTTCGGGCCCTCCATGGCGGTGCGTCATGGGTCAACAAAAGGCTTGGTGGGGCCGTCAAGGGCGTACCCCTATTGCGAGGGCAGTTCGAGACCTCAAGAGAGAGATCAATCTGGTAGTAATAAGCGCGAGTTATCTTGATTGGCGCTATCGCCTGCTAAGCGTCGTCCCCTCGCCTATAGAATTTAATCCGGAGGGACCGCGAGCTCTTCAACACTTCATGGATGCGACACCCGTGGAGATGTATAAAGCTGTTCTTGGATCACAAGAGATGTGTCGGACTTGACCGAGGGCCTTGACCTAAGCTTTGTCTTTGGATACTCAAGTAAGTAGCCATAATAGGACATACCGTCCATTTATTTATTATGAATTTGTCTTATAACCAGCTATCCCTTGGGCAGGAGTGGATAAGCATAAGCCAAAAACGATACGGTGTCCGGCCCCCTCCGGAGACCACGCGGATCCGTGTTAGTCAAGATGTTGGAGGTTGCGCCTTGAAGAGGGTGAAGGGAAAAGCAGAGAAACTACCACCTCCACTAAGGAGGCTTTCAAGAAAGGGGATCGAGAATCCCTCCTTCGAGGGAAGAGGACCGCTTAGAAGATCAGGAGGCTAAGGCCTCAAGCGGGGAAAAAATCTTCACGGAGGTCTGCGCCCGGGAGAAGCCTCGGCCGCACTATCTCCCCAAAGGAATCAGCCCTCGGTGAGCCATAAGTAGAAAAAGGGAGTTTTGTAATAAGGGACATCCTTATTTTTGTTTCTCGGGATAACAAGTTTTTACCTTGTAGTTGGGATCTCCGCCCTTCTCGGTGAGCTCATCTTGAGGACCTTCGTCCAGGAGATGATGGAAGCGAGCGCCTCCATCTGCCGTGCCGTCGGGTGGGCGGACGACCACAGTGTCGTCGCGGAGGTCTCCGAGTCCGGCGGGGCGGAGAGTTCGACACCAGGCTGGTGTGCGGCGGGGAGGCTGAAGGATCTGCTTTCGAGGCGTCTATCTCGGAAGATCACCGTACATTAATGAGTGCTGATGATTGAAAGAATTTCATCGGCTGAGGCGGGTTGCATGATGCGTCGAAGTTTACTAGCGGGGTTTGAGGTTCGTAAAAATGACATGCCTTTTGACAGTTTGCACATAGAGTCATACTGTATAGATAGTAGCCCACGAGACTCGATGCGTTGTGAAGTGACAGCGTCGAGATCATAATCTCGATTTTAATATGTTGCCATTCCTATTCGGCGGGGCGTTCGATGGTCGGTAGGACTGATAAGTCGCCGAACTAAGCGGCGGTGGATGTTGCGGATCACGGACATCATTTGGTCGATAAGCGACTTGGCGAGTCACAAGGTGAGTGGTTTCTCGCGATCACCTGGTAAGGAGCTGATGCCCATTCCTTACAACATGTATGCTTGATGCGGATGGTGCGCTGTTGTGGAAAACCTTGGGCGAGCTTGCTCGAGCCAAGGAGCAAGCGAGAAAAAGTGATCGGCTGCCTCGAGAAAGCGGAGAAGCTAAAAGCGAAAAGGCTGCTCCTTTGCGAAGCGAGGAGGAGATGGCGGAATAGCCGTGAAACTAAAAGATGCTCTTGACCGCTATGAGGTTCTTGAAAAGAAAGCTAAGCGAACAAGAGGACTGAAGAAGGCCACCGTCGAAGCCAAGGATGCCGATTACGCAATGAGGGCTATAAAGGAGGGCTGCATCGGGCGGAGACATTGCGGTGGAAGCCCTTTCTCTCTGTGCGGAAGTTCACGCATCAGTATGCTCGATTGGGCCGGGTGTGCGGTGCGGAGGATCCTTATCTGGATTTGGCGGCGAGTCTGCGGCGGGCCGCGATCGTGCACGCCGGGCCAAAGGATCGCGAGATGAACAGCTTTTGGTCCCAATTCCACGATCCGGGCGTCCAATTCCGTTGACGATCGGTGGTGAGTGGCTGGCTGAATAGATTGTCGGATTTGCCATGGCGGATGTGGTGGCTCATCTGTGGCGGATAGGCCCAAGCCAAAGTTATTTTGGCTTATTGCAGCAATTCCTTGGGCGGTGCCGCATATGAAAGCGATGAAGCGATCGGCCTGCATAGAGGTGCGGATGGCTCTCGCCCGTGTTAAGACATCTTGGCGGAGATGGATGCCACCGATGTTGCATCCGGGTTGGACAAGAGCCGATTACCGCCCGACGCGATTTTGGGAAGTCTGCGAGCGCTTCGTTTAATAAGTCGCAATGCTCGAAAAATGTTATGTTCAAATGATATGTATGATTTGTGAAACCATATTTATAATGTAACGCTTTTTTTATACTTGTGCGTTCAAGTATTGAAATATCTCATGTGCGGCCGTTAATGTATATGTATGTATAACTTTGAAAGATGGCAGTCTTGACATTACCCCACACGCAGTGCGGGGGTGTTTAAAGGCGCATTTTCACATAATCCAGCGTCTTGGTCTGTGAAGGAGGTGGTAGCATAGCAAACTAAATGACGAGACTATAATGCTTTATCACTTTCACTAACCATAGGAGTTTGAGGGTGGGGCTACGATATAGCCCTAGGGGCTGGCGCTCTCGAATTCGAGCGTATGTGCTGACGGGAAATGGTCCTTAAATCCAAGCGGAGAATTCTAGACATTCGGTAGTCGTCAGTGGTTGACGGTCTCTGTTGTATCATGATGATCGAGTTTTCGGCTTTCTCTCTTGAGGTGCTGCTTGAGGTGACAAGGGCACAATCCGCAGTAGTTCTCCTGGTGCGCGTTAGCGATGATCTGAATGTAAGGTGTTGGGGAGCGTTGCAGAAAATTAAAATTTTTCCTACGGCTTCACCAAGATCCATCTATGAGTTCATCTAAGCAGCGAGTAGCGGAGAGAGTTTGCATCTACATACCACTTGTAGATCGCGTGCGGAAGCTTGCAAGGTGATGATGGAGTCGTACTCGAGCGTGATTCAGATCACCGATGTCCAAGTGCTGAGCGGACAGCACCTCCGCGTTCAACACACGTGCGGGACGGCGGCGTCTCCTCCGTCTTGATCCAGCAAGGAGGAAGGAGAGGTTGAGAAGACAGCTCCACCGGCCTGACGGCGTGGTGATGGTGGAAGCGATACTCGGCGAGGCCGCCGAGCTCTTACGGAGGAGGAGAAGTGTTGGGGAGGGAGGGCTGCGCCTTGGAGATGGTACAGCAGCCCCCTCCCTCCCCCTTTATATAGGCCCCCCCAGTGGCGGCCTGGAGATCCAATCTCCGAGGCGGCGACAAGGGGTGGAGTGCCCCCAAGCCGGTGGGCGCCCCCCCCCTAGGGTTTCAACCCTAGGCGCGGGGTGGGCCTGAGGCGCACCAGCCCACTATGGGCTGGTTCCCTCCCACTTCAGCCCATGGGGCCCTCCGGGATAGGTGGCCCCACCGGTGGACCCAGGACCCTTCCGGTGGTCCGTACTTCTGGGAGACCCGAAACTTTCGATGGCGAAACACCACTTCCTATATATTATTCTTTACCTCCGGACCCTTCGGAACTCCTCGTGACGTCAGGGATCTCATCAGGGACTCGAACAACATTCGGTAGTCACATACTTGACTTCCTACTAACCCTAAGCGTCACGAACCTTAAGTGTGTAGACCCTACGGGTTGGGAGACCTGTGAACATGACCGAGGCGACTCTCGGGCAATAACCAACAGCGAGATCTGGATACCCATGTTGGCTCCCACATGCTCCTCGATGATTTCATCGGTTGAACCACGATGTCGAGATTGATCAAACCACATATGCAATTCCCTTTGTCAATCGATGCGTTACTTGCGAGACTTCGATCGTCGGTATCCCAATACCTTGTTCGGTCTCGTTACGGCAAATCACTTTACTCGTCCGTAATGCATGATCCGTGGCCAACACCTTGGTCACTTGAGCTCATTATGATGATGCATTACCGAGTGGGCGAGAGATACCTCTCCGTCATACGGGTGACAAATCGATCTCGATCCGTGTCAACCGCAGATACTTTCGGAGATACGTAATGCACCTTTATAGTCACCCGATTCGTTGTGGCGTTTGATACACCAAAGGCACTCCTCGGTGGCGGGAGTTACGATCTCATGGTGAAGGAAGAGATACTTGACATTGGCAAAGCTTCTAGCAAGCGAACTATCGATCTTTTATGCTATGCTTATGATTGGGTCTTGTCCATCACATCATTCTCCTAATGATGTGATCCGTTATCAACGACATCCAATGTCCATAGTCGAAACCATGACTATCTATTGATCTGTGAGCTAGTCGACTAGAGGCTCACTAGGGACATTTGTGGTCTAAGTGTTCACACGTGTATTACGATTTCGGATAATACGGTTATAGCATGAACAAAGACAATTATCATGAACATTGAAATATAATAATACTTTTATTATTGCCTCTAGGGCATATTTCCAACAGTCTCCCACTTGCACTAGAGTCACCAATCTAGTTACATTGTGATGAATCGAACACCCATAGAGTTACGGTGTTGATCATGTTTTGCCTTGAGAGAGGTTTAGTCAGCGGATCTGCGACATTCGGATCCGTGTGCACTTTGCAAATCTCTATGTCTCCATCTTGAACATTTTCACGGATGGAGTTGAAGCGGCAACTTGATGTGCTGGTCTTCTTGTGAAACACTGGGCTCCTTGGCAAGAAGCAATAGCTCGGTGTTGTCGAGAAGAGTTTGATCGGCCCGACGCATTGGGTATGACTCCTAGGTCGGTGATGAACTCCTTCACCCAAATCGCTTCATCGCTGCCTCGAGGCTGCCATGTACTCCGCTTCACCGTAGATCCCATACGGCGCTCTGCTTGCGGCTGCACCAGCTCTTGCTCCACCATTCAACATATACGTATCCGGTTTGTGACTTAGAGTCATCGGATCTGAGTCGAAGCTAAGCGTCGGCGTAACCCTTCTGACGAGCTCTTCGTCTCCTCCATAAGCGAAACATGTCCTTTGTCCTTTTCGGTGCCGGGATATTCTTGACCGCTGTCCGGTGTTCCTTGCGGGATTACTTTGGTATCTTGCAACCAAACTTACGGCAAGGTTTACATCAGTGCAGTACACGACATGGCATACATAATAGATCCTATGGCTGAAGCATAGGGATGACACTCATCTCTTCTTTATCTTTTGCCGTGGTGGGTGGTGAGTGAGCTCAATCTCACACCTTGTAACATAGGCAAGAACCCTTCTTGGACTGATCCATTTGAACCTCTTCAAAATCTTATCAAGGTATGTGCTTTGTGAAAGACCTATGAGGCGTCTCGATCTATCTCTATAGATCTTGATGCCTAATATATAAGCAACTTCTCCAAGGTCCTTCATTGAAAAACACTTGTTCAAGTAGGCCTTAATGCTGTCGAAGAGTTTGTATCATTTCCCATCAAGAGTATGTCATCTACATATAATAGGAGAAATGCTCTGAGCTCCCACTCACTTTCTTATGCATGAGGCTTCTCCATAAGTGCGCATAAACTAAGCGCTTTGATCATCTCATCAAGCGAATGTTCTAACTCGAGATGCTTGCACCAGTCCATAAATGGATCATTGGAGCTTGCATACTTTGTTAGCGTTCGAGGATCGACAAAACCTTCGGCTGCATCATATCAGCTCTTCCTTAAGATGTCCGTTAAGGAATGCCGTTTTGGCGTCCATCGCCATATCTCATAATCATAGTATCGGCAATTGCTAACATGATTGGACGGACTTAAGCCGCTACGGGAGAGAATGTCTCGTCGTAGTCAATCCCTTGAACTTGTCGATAACCCTTAGCGACAAGTCGAGCTATAGATGGTAACATTACCATCGCGTCCGTCTTCTTCTTAAAAATCCATTTGTTTTCTATCGCTCGCCGATCATCGGGCAAGTCTGTCAAAGTCCATACTTTGTTTTCATACATGGATTCTATCTCGGTTTCATGGCCTCAAGCCATTTGTTGGAATCCGGGCCGCCATGCTTCTTCATAGTTGAAGGTTCATTGTTGTCTAACAACATGATTTCCATAACGGGGTTGCCGTACCACTCAGTGCGGAGCGTGTCCTCGTGGACCTTGAAGTTCAGTAGTAACTTGATCCGAAGTACCTTGATCATCATCATTGTTTTCCTCTTGGTTGGTGTGGGCATCACGGAGCGGTTTCTGCGCTGCACCACTTTCCCGTTCGAGAGGTAGTACTTCATCGAGTTCTACTTTCCTCCACTTACTTCTTTCGAGAGAAACTCTTTCTCGAAAGCATCCGTTCTTAGCAACAAAGATCTTGCCTTGGATCTTAAGTAGAAGGTATACCCGACGGTTTCCTTAGGGTATCCTATGAATCGCATTTTTCGACTTGGGTTCGAGCTTTTCGGGTTGAAGTTTCTTGACATAAGCATCGCATCCCCAAACTTTTAGAAGCGACAGCTTAGGTTTCTTCCCAAACCATAATTCATACGGTGTCGTCTCAGCGGTTTAGGCGGTGCCCTATTTAAAGTGAATGTAGCTGTCTCTAGGCGTATCCCCAAAATGATAGCGGTAAATCGGTAGAGACATCATAGACCGCACCATATCCAATAGAGTGCGATTCTGACGTTCGGACACACCGTTTATTTGAGGTGTTCGGTGGCGTGAGTTGTGAAACGATTCCACATTTCCTTAAGTGTGTACCAAATTCGTGACTTAAGTATTCTCCTCCACGATCGATCGTAGGAACTTTATCTTTCGGTCACGTTGATTCTCTACCTCACTCTGAAATTCCTTGAACTTTTCAAGGTCTCGGACTTGTGTTTCATTAAGTAGACATACCCATATCTACTCAAGTCATCGGTGAGTGAGAACATAACGATATCCTCCATGAGCCTCAACGCTCATTGGACCGCACACATCGGTATGTATGATTTCCAACAAGTTGGTTGCTCGCTCCATTGTTCGGAGAAGCGGAGTCTTGGTCATTTGCCTAAGAGGCATGGTTAGCATGTGTCAAGCGATTCATAATCAAGAGACTCTAAAGTCCATCGGCATGGAGCTTCTTCATGCGCTTGACACCAATGTGACCAAAGGCGGCGATGCCACAAGTATGTGGGACTATCGTTATCAACTTTACATCTTTTGGCATCCACACTATGAACATGTGTAATATTACGCTCGAGATTCATTAGAATAAACCATTGACCATCGGAACATGACCATAAAACATATCTCTCATATAAATCGAACAACCATTATTCTCAGACTTAAATGAGTAGCCATCTCGTATTAAGCGAGATCCGGATACAATGTTCATGCTCAAACTTGGCACTAAATAACAATTATTGAGGTTCAAAACTAATCCGTAGGTAAATGTAGAGGCAGCGTGCGGCGGCGATCACATCGACTCTGGAACCATTCGGCAGCGCGCCGTCACCTCGTCCTGCCGGTCTCCGTTTATTCCGCAGCTCTGCTTGTGAGTTACAAATATGAACAGCGGCACGGTATCAAATACCGGGAGTTACTCGATCTTGGTAAGGTACACATCAATTACATGTATATCAAATATACCTTTGGTGTTGCGGCCTTCTTATCCGCTAAGTATTTGGGGCAGTTCCGCTTCGGTGACCCTTCCCTTGCAATAAAAGCACTCGGTCTCGGGCTTGGGTCCATTCTTTGACTTCTTCCGGCAGGCTTACGGGGCGCAACATCTTTGCCGTCCTTCTTGAAGTTCTTCTTACCCTTGCCCTTCTTGAACTTAGTGGTCTTATTGACCATCAACACTTGATGTTCTTTCTTGATTTCAGCCTCTGCTGACTTGAGCATCGAGAACACTTGAGGAATGGTCTTTACCATCCCACGCATGTTGTAGTTCATCACAAAGCTCTTGTAGCTTGGTGGGAAGCGGCTGGAGGATTCTGTCGATGACCGCCTCATCTGGGAGGTTAATGTTCATTTGGGTCATATGGTTGTGCAACGAGACATCTTGAGGATGTGCTCCTTGTGTGAACTGTTTTCCTCCATCTTACAAGCTGTAGAACTTGTCGGAGACATCATATCTCTCGACCGGGCATGAGCTTGGAAAACTAGTTTCAGCTCTTGAACATCTCATATGCTCCGTGATGCTCAAAAGCGCTTTTGGAGCCCGGTTCTAAGCTGTAAAGCATGCCGCCTTGAGCGAGGAGTAATCATCGGCGCGAGTTTGCCAAGCGTTCATAACGTCTTGGTTCTCTGGGAACGGGGGCGTCACCTAGCGGTCCTTCTAGGACATATTGCTTCTGGCAGCTATGAGGATGATCCTCGGGTTCGGACCCGATCCGTATAGTTCTGCCATCATCTTTCAACTTGGTTTTCTCTAGGAGCAGCGTTGAAGTTCATGTTGACATTAGCGTTGGCCATTGATCTACAAGACATATTTGCAAGGTTTTAGACTAAGTTCATGATAATAAAGTTCTAATCAAATTATGAACTCCCACTTAGATTAGACATCCCTCTAGTCATCTAAGTGTTACGATCGAGTCGACTAGCCGTGTCCGATCATCACGTGAGGCGGACTAGTCATCGTCGGTGAACATCTTCATGTTGATCGTATCTTCCATCGACTCGTGTTCGACCTTTCGGTCTCCGTGTTCGAGGCCATATGCGCACATGCTAGGCTCGTCAAGTTAACCCTAAGTGTTTTATTTGTGTAAAACTGTCTTACACCGTTGTATGTGAGCGTAAGAATCCATCACACCCGATCATCACGTGGTGCTTAGAAGCGACGAACTGTAGCAGCGGTTGCGATTAGGGAGAACACTTCTTGAAATTTTATAAGGGATCATCTTATTTACTACCGTCGTCCTAAGTAAACAAGATGCATAAACATAATAAACATCACATGCAATTATATAGTTGTGACATGATATGGCCAATATCATCAAGCTCCATTGATCTCCATCTTGGGGCTCCATGATCATCTTGTCACCGGCTTGACACCATGATCTCCATCATCATGATCTCCATCATCGTGTCTTCATGAAGTTGTCCGCCAGCGACTACTTCTACTTCTATGACTAACAGCGTTTAGTAATGAAGTAAAGTAGTTTACATGGCGTTCTTCAATGACACGCAGGTCATACTAAAAAATAAAGACAACTCCTATGGCTCCTGCGGTTGTCATACTCATCGACATGCAAGTCGTGAATCCTATTACAAGAACATGATCTCATACATCACAATTCATCATTCATCACAACTTACGGCCATATCACATCACATGATCAATCGCTGCAAAAACAAGTTAGGCGTCCTCTAATTGTTGTTGCATCTTTTACGATAGCTGCGATTGGGTTCTAGCAAAACGTTTTCTTACCTCGAATCACCACAGCGTGATTTTGTCAACTTCTATTTACCCTTCATAAGGGCCTTGTTCATCGAATCCGCTCCAACTAAAGTGGGAGAGCGGACACCGCTTGACCACCTTATGCAACTAGTGCATGTCGATCGGTGGAACCGGTCTCACGTAAGCGTCGTGTAAGGTTGGTCGGGCGCTTCATCCCACAATACCGTTGAGCAAGAAAAAGACTAGTAGAGGCAAGTAAGATGACAAGATCAGCGCCCACAACAAATTGTGTTCTACTCGTGCATTAGAGAACTACGCATAGACCTAGCTCATGATGCCCTTTGTTGGGGAGCGTTGCGAGAAAATTAAAATTTTCCTATGGCTTCACCAAGATCCATCTATGAGTTCATCTAAGCAGCGAGTAATGGGAGAGAGTTTGCATCTACATACCACTTGTAGATCGCGTGCGAAGCTTGCAAGGTGATGATGGAGTCGTACTCGAGCGTGATTGAGATCACCGATGTCCAAGTCTGAGCGGACAGCACCTCCGCGTTCAACACACGTGCGGGGACGGCGGCGTCTCCTCCGTCTTGATCCAGCAAGGAGGAAGGAGAGGTTGAGAAGACAGCTCCACCGGCGGGCCTGCGGCGTGGTGATGGTGGGAAGCGATACTCAAGCGGGGCCGCCGCGAGCTCTTACGGAGGAGGAGAAGTGTTGGGGAGGAGGGCTGCGCCTTGGAGATTGGTACAGCAGCCCCCTCCCCCCCTTATATAGGCCCCACAGAAGTGGCGGCCCCTGAGATCCAATCTCCGAGGCGGCGGCGACAAGGGGTGGAGTGCCCCCAAGCCGGTGGGGGCGCCCCCCCTAGGGTTTCAACCCTAGGCGCGGGGTGGGCCTGAGGCGCACCAGCCCACTATGGGCTGGTTCCCCTCCACTTCAGCCCATGGGGCCCTCCGGGATAGGTGGCCCCACCGGTGGACCCAGGACCCTTCGGTGGTCCGGTACTTCTGGGAGACCCGAAACTTTCCGATGGCGAAACACCACTTCCTATATATTATTCTTTACCTCCGGACCCTTCGGAACTCCTCGTGACGTCAGGGATCTCATCGGGACTCGAACAACATTCGGTAGTCACATACTTGACTTCCTACTAACCCTAAGCGTCACAGAACCTTAAGTGTGTAGACCCTACGGGTTGGGAGACCTGTGAACATGACCGAGGCGACTCTCGGGCAATAACCAACAGCGGGATCTGGATACCCATGTTGGCTCCACATGCTCCTCGATGATTTCATCGGTTGAACCACGATGTCGAGATTGATCAAACCCATATGCAATTCCCTTTGTCAATCGATGCGTTACTTGCGAGACTTCGATCGTCGGTATCCCAATACCTTGTTCGGTCTCGTTACGGCAAGTCACTTTACTCGTCCGTAATGCATGATCCGTGGCCAACACCTTGGTCACTTGAGCTCATTATGATGATGCATTACGAGTGGGCGAGATACCTCTCCGTCATACGGGTGACAAATCGATCTCGATCCGTGTCAACCAGCAGATACTTTCGGAGATACTGTAATGCACCTTTATAGTCACCCGATTCGTTGTGACGTTTGATACACCAAAGGCACTCCTCGGTAACGGGAGTTACGATCTCATGGTGAAGGAAGAGATACTTGACATTGGCAAAGCTTCTAGCAAGCGAACTATCGATCTTTTATGCTATGCTTATGATTGGGTCTTGTCCATCACATCATTCTCCTAATGATGTGATCCGTTATCAACGACATCCAATGTCCATAGTCGGAAACCATGACTATCTATTGATCTGTGAGCTAGTCGACTAGAGGCTCACTAGGGACATTTGTGGTCTAAGTGTTCACACGTGTATTACGATTTCGGATAATACTGGTTATAGCATGAACAAAGACAATTATCATGAACATTGAAATATAATAATACTTTTATTATTGCCTCTAGGGCATATTTCCAACAGCCACCTCACCACATCCGCCGCACTCACCATGTTGCGTTGAGTCTAACCATGCACTCCTCGCACATCACCGCACACCTAGCCTCGAGTTCATTTCCAGCGAACTCGGCGGCAAAAAAATCGCCCGGCGTAACTCCGACCATGAGCCCAACCACCACCACCAATAGCAGCGGCTCGACCTCGGCAACACGTAGATGCATTCCGCCCGTCTACTTGGTCGCGGAATGACAAAAAGCACTTCGCCGCCGCGCGTTGGGCTCGCCCGGCGGCTAGGCATGGCGTGTCGACTCGACTTTGACCACGGGTGGGCCCGGGTTGACCCACGGGTCTATGACACGTGGGGCCCCCTTACTAATTAATCCGGTTTAGTTTAACTTAATTTAGTTAATCAATTGTCTCTTGACATACGGGACCCACTGGTCAGTTTGACTGGACCAGCCGTTGACCACAGCGTCATCATGGCGTAGTCTTGTGTGATAATTTAATTACTAAATTACTTTTACTCGGGAAATTCGAGAAAATGCTACAAATTTCAAAAATTCATAGAAATTGTCTGTAGCTCCAAATGAAACAAATTATATATGAAAAATGATCAGAAAAATCAATCTTTCCATCTGTACTGGTTTCATGCATGTTTACACAAGCTAACCTGCTGTTTATCATAGAACAAGATAAAGCACTTTAAATGGCAACTTATGAGTTTGAACTTTGAATCTTTGGTTCAAATTAGTTCAAACCCATCTATTCTTAGTTGCATTAGCCCAACACACTCATTTGCCATGTCTCATGCATGCATCATATTGTTGCATACTGTTTGGTAATGTTTGTGTATCGGTGCTCTCTGCGGCGAGTTACGCTTTGAGAATGCCGTGATAACCCGATGAAGAAGCAATACGATTACACCGACCCGTTAGGCAAGCAACCAACCATTTGATCATCCGATAATATCCCATGTTCTTGCTCCTGCTCTCTTTTCTTGCATTAAGACAACGCGATTCAAGCTGCTTTGTGTCTTTGCGGTAGTTGTACCCATTTCCTCTGCATGACTGTCATTGCCACGATAACTAGATGAAACCCACTAGCATGTGTAGGGTTGATTGAGCCATATGATTGTATTGTTCCTACCTTGCTATGCTTGCTATGCTTAGAGTCGTGTAGGTCTGGTTCATCGGGTGATGGCTAGAGTGAAATGATCAGTCGGTATAAAAGTAAGGTGTTGAACACGATTTAGTAAAGAGTATCGATGAGAGGCCATGTAGGAGTACATGGTGGGTTGTTTCATTGAGGCCGTCCTTAAGCCTTTGAGATATGTATGTGTGATTTAGAATCAGCTACTACCATACATTGGGCCCTAAAATATGACCCGCTCGACTTCTTATTCACCCTAGTCCTCTGTCCGGGAGTTGCAAGTAGTTTACGGTGTTTGTAGCCTCTCTGGAGGCCGTGAACATTGTTGTGGTAGGGGTGGGCTGTGTGATCACGGTAAGTGCGTAACCGCGGTGTGTCGGATGCCCGTTTGGTATCTCGGGAACCTGTTCACATCGTTTAGAAATGTGGCTGAAACTTGGCGGATCTCCTCATAGATGGAACCCAAATAGGCGATAAACTGGACTAGAGACTTGAGTGTCTAGGTAGGTCGTGGTCTACACCCGTCGGTTTAAGCAGAAGTCTGCGAGCACATATCGTGTCTGAGGCAGCTAAGTGGTGGAAACATGTATGAAGAAGTACACCCTGGGGTTAACATCATCTATTGAATAGCGTCCATGATAAGGACTACTTGGTTTGCCTATACGGTTCATAGACAAGTAAATGGAAACTACTAAAAGCCTCATGATAAGCGTGAGTCTGAGGATGGCTCTTAGTAGGAAGGCGGAGTGGATCCTCGGTGGTGTATTGAAGTGGTGAGTAGTGGACTCGAGTCATAAAACTATTTAAGTTGGTGTTTCGTAGGATAGCTTAGCCACGAGTCAAAGGCGGCTTGCTGCAATAACCCCACCAACCCTTCTTGATAATATGCATGTATGTAGGATCGATGTAAGTCTTCTTGAGTACCTTTGTACTCATGTTGCTTCAATTTACATTTTTAGAAGATGCGAGAAACCCTTAAGCGGGTTCTTCGTGGGCGTTGACATCGATGAGTAGACTAAGGCCGGTGGTGATCTGAGCAAGCGAAGGAAAATGTAGTATAGCTAGGCTTACCCAAGCCTCTTTTATTTTACTAGTTATGCGTACTCGGACAAAACACTTCATTGTTGGCTTGTATGCTTGTATGACTTGAATGTGGGTCGTGTGACCCGTGCTTGTGTGTATGCTATGTATGGCTCTACGAGCCTTTAAATAAAATACTTTTATGTCGTAGAGTCATGTTGTGATGCCTTGTTGTATTTGCACATATCGAGCATATTGTGTGTATGATTGAAATGCTTGGTATGTGTGTGATCGACTATCTAGTTGTTTATCTTTAGTAGCCTCTCTTACGGAAATGTCTCCTAGTGTCTCCTTTGAGCCATGGTAGCTTACTTCTGCTCCGGAACACTTAGGCTGGCGGCATGTGTCCTTCTTCGTTCCTATGTACGTCCCTTGGAAATGTCACACATTAGTCAGGAGTCCTGTTAGCCCTTCTGCCGGTTTACGAGTCTGCTAGCCAGTGCTACAGCCGGAACTTACTTGCGATGACCCGACACGTTCGATCTTTGGGTCATGGATGCTGTCCTGTAAATCTGTGCCACTTTGGGTTTCGACTAGCCATGTCAGCCGGGCTCCTTTTCATATGGATGCTAGCGACACTATCATATCGTGTGCCAAAAGCATAAGCGGTCCCGGGCAAAATGAAGCGACACCGTGAGGGATACCGTGCGTGAGGCGCAAAGTGATATGAGGTGTTCTGAGCTAGATCGATGTGACATTGAGTCGGGGTCTGACAGCGTTGGCATCGAGCGGACTGCTGTAGGTTCTCCAAGCCAAAGCGGCGATGTTGAGTCTAGAAATGCTTTAGTTATATGTAGGAATTGATTGTGGATGATGCGTAAGGCTCTTTTACTCCTTTACCTCATGACATTACGATCGAGTCGATCCATTCTTCCACCGGGGTTAAGATTAGGATCTCTTCTCTTTATTAGGTTCACGTGTTACTAATCGGTAGTACCTTATAGGTTTGATGGTTACAAGCCTGGTTTAGTTTACTATCTGTTATGTTACTAAATTGGACCCAGAACCTTGATATGATATTGTTGAGTGGCTATGCAATTCTTTGTAAAATGTCTCAAATCCTTTTGAGCATTTCTGGTCGTTATCTGTCCAAATTCTGCGAAATTCTAATGTCTTTGCATTGTGGTTATGCTTCGGATGGCCACTCGTGACCAAAATCAAGTGTTTAAATGCGACGGATGCATTGGTGTGACCGGTCATATGGCTATGTTAGTTAGGGTTATGATCAAGGCGGGTTACGTTGGTATCGAATACGATCGAAGCAGTTCGAGACTTTAATCAAAGCCAATATCTACTGCCTTTGTCGGGATATTTCCCTCTATCTGGTTCCACGAGGCCCTTCAACTTTTCCTATGGGCTTGGTGTTACTATTGATATGGCGGTGCAAGATCTTGCTTATTCTATGATGACCATCATGCGAGTCGGGGACGGCACCCGCCAACACCGACTTCGGTATATGCGGGTTCACTTCTGGGCGTTTGGGTATCTCGAGCTATCTATCTTGATTCGATCGGGAGGACTCACTAACCCGCACCCTTTGCCGAGTTGCTCGAGGACAAGGACCGAGAAGTCGGGCCTTGAGAATGGAGCTTTTCAATGCCGTGCGATCAGCTGAGCCACTGACTCGTTTGCACGGTGTGCAAAGTGGATATATGGATATGAGAGACACGTATCTGTTAGATCTGCTCTGCCGGACATGATGGATTGGCGTGATGTGGGGGCATCACCCCACCTCGTGGTCCCATGAGCCACCGTTTGTTGGTCAAAGACCTCACCCTTGCCCTTATGGTCCACGAGGCTCCTCGGGACCATCTGTTTCGGACGATCACGTTGAACTTCGAGTTGGAGGAGACTTCTATGAGAACTACTACGAGGCGTCGGAGTTAGTAGTAGTCTCACTAGTATGGTAATAGTTGTATTTCCACCGTCCTGCGTGACCCGTGGAATATGACTTAGTGTGTATCAATTCCGGAGGTGTAAGAAAAATAATGTATAGGAGCTGGGAATGCCTCCGATGAGATGTAATCTTCCTTTCATCGTAGTAGTACTTTGTTTGGTCTTGTACTAAACCTTGTATGGTGTGTATGACGATGGAATAAAGAAGCAGTTTCTGTATCTACCATGTCATACAGATGATCATCTTGCATTCCGAGTTATCCATTACATTTTACATTTCTATGTCAGAATCTTAGCATCCTGGACTAAACCCTTGTCTTGTTTTCCTAGGATGGTTAACACCATAACAACCCTGCTCACTTGAGCAGGCGAAATGCTTGCGGTGTTGGAGAAGCGAACCTGCCTCACCCTCCTTCTCGGCGAAGTTATCTTTGGAGGCGAGAGAAAGCTAAGCAGGAGACCAACCGTTTGTTGGAGCACATCGAGCGAACACAACACATCATCGGAGAAATAACTTGGTGTCGCTCGGTGACTTCATCAAGTTACACCCACCTACCTTCCACCACTCCGTCGAGCCTCTCGGCGATGACAGCCCATGGCATTACTCACAAGCTGCATTTACGCTTTGGTGGTGAGGTGATAAGGTCACCTTTGCAGCATATCATCTTGAAGGCCCGCTTGATCTCAGTGGGAGAACTATATGGCTATCTTGATTGGCCATGTCACTACTTGGGCTGAATTGAGTGAGGCTTTCGTGAACATCACATTAGGAGGTCTCATGGATAAATGGCGTGAGGAGTTCTGCAGTTTCACCCAAAGTCGTCTCTGTGGGCGCTTCTGACAGGGAGTTGGTAACCTTGCACGCTATGCAAGCTGAAGAGGTCTCCGCGGCGCCAAAAGCAGGCAAGGTTCATGAGGGACTTAGCCCGAACCGCTGAGATCTCCGTTTGCATGAGTGCACCTCTTTCGAAGCTGGTAAACAAAGCCATCGGTCTTTGAAGCAGGTGGAACCGATTTGAAGCAACATAAGCATGGTCGTGATATGGGTTCCTCATCCGGTCTTTGGACCACGAAGCTTGGGTGTGGGTGCCTAACTTGCCGCCACCCAAATTCACACGAGGCCATCCTATCGGTGCCTCATCGATTCAGCGGTATGCACCGGCTAAGCCCTATGGTGGGCCAACCAACAATGTTCCTCCGCACCGGCCCGTGGCGTGCTTCAAGTGTGGGGAATCAGGCCACTACATGCGCGATTGTCCTCAGACCAACCCCAACCAGTCTGCAAAAGCTGTTGGCGTGGCAAGCAGCAGCGGAAAGGTGTTCTATGCCAAGCCGGCCACTGCTGCGTGGCCATGTTAATTGTGTCTCGGTGAGGAGGCCCAAGAGGATCCCAGCGTCGATCTCGGTATGCTCCTTGTTAATTGCCACCGGCATCATTCTTTGATCTTTGGAGCATCTCATTCATTCATATCAAAGCTATGCTCGCTTGCACAACACGCATTCGGTGATATGCCCACCTCCATGGTAATTCAAACCCGGGATCAAATGGCAAACTTCTAGAGTAAGCCATAATAATGAAATTCAGGTCGACAGACTTGTTTTCCTTGCTACTTTGATAGCTCTTAAATCTTGGGACATCAATATCATTTTGGGTATGGGTGGATGTCACCCATCATGCCAAAATTGATTGCTTCTCTAGGACTGCTCAACTCCGCACCCTTCGGGAAAGATAGTCAATGTCTTGACCCGAATATCAAGCGACAACTTTATTCCCTTAATGCGGTCCATTGCGGACCTCGAGGCGTTCGGTGAGTCGTGACTTTCGGATGTCTTTCGAAGAATTGCCGGTGTTCCACAGCGGAGATGTTGAGTTAAGTGATAGATCTCATTCCGAGGCTGTCCCAATTTCTAGAAGACCCTATAAGATGGCACCCCTAGAACTAGCGAACTTAAGAAACAACTCGATGAGTCCTTGAAAAAGGGTTTCATCCGTCCTAGTTCATCTCCTTGGGCTTGCCCGTCCTCTTCGTCAAGAAGAAGGATGAATGCGGACGGATGGTTGTAGATTATCGACCCGTCAACTTGGTCACAATTAAGAACAAGTATCCGCTCCCGGGATCAACGATCGTATGATCACTCGCGGGATCCTCGGTCTTCTCTAAGATGGATTTGAGGTTAGGCTACCATCAAATCAAAATCCGAGCAGGGACATTCCCAAAAGCGGCCTTTGTTACTCGTTACGTAATCTGAGTACCGTCATGTCCTTCGGTTTAACCAACGCTCCAGCCACTTTCTCGGTTAATGAACTCAATTTTCATGGAGTATTTGGATAAATTAAATGCGTGGTTTACCTCGAGGACATACTCATCTATTCAAGACGAGGAAGAACATGCGAACATCTAAGGCTAGTGTTGATGAAACTTGAGAGCATCGCCTTTATGCCAAGTTTTCTAAATCAATTTTGGCTGCGAAGTGACCTATCTAGGACATGTAATTTACTGGTAAAGGTATTGCTGTCAACCCTAAGCGAGTTCAAGCCGTCCTTAATTGGACTCCACAGAATCGGTCAAGCAAGTTGAAGTTTCCTTGGCTTAGCGAGCTATTGTCGCTGCTTTGTCGAGAACTTCTCCAAAGTTGCTAAACCTCTAATTGAACTCCTCAAGAAAGATAAAAAGTTAAGTGGACTCCACAATGTGAGCCGAGTTTCGAGGCGAAAAGGCGTTTAACTACGCTCGTCTTTGGTACCACAGATTTCTCTAAGGACTTTGTTATCTATTCGGCGCCTCGCGACAAGGACTAGGCTGTATTCTCATGCAAGATCGACACGTAATTGCTTATGCTTCGGCAATTACACCCACATGAGAAAACTACCCTACTCATGATCTAGAGCTTGCGGTTGTAGTCTATGCACTCAAAACCTGGCGACATTACCTTCTTGGTAATCGTTGCGAAATCTACCGATCACCAAAGTCTGAAGTACATATTCACCCAACCAGATTTGAATCTCGAGCAAAGGCGTTGGGTTGAGTTGATCCTGATTTCGACTTAGGAATAACTTATACGGGGAAAAGCCAGCGTCATGGCTGATGCGCTAAGTCGTAAATCTTATTGCAACAATCTGATGTTGCAACAAAGTCAACCACTTCTCCACGAGGAATTTGGAGCTTAATCTTCATATTGTTCCTCAAGGTTTCTTTCCACCTTGGTGGCGAAACCTACTCTTATGGATCAAGTCATCGCTGCCCAAAAGCGAGATAAAGGAATATCCGGATTAAGGAGAACATTGCTAGCGGAGATGCTAAATGTTTCTCTACAAATGATCATGGTGTTGTATATTTTGAGAACGCCTAGTGGTTCCCAGAATCGACATTCTGGCGTTGATCCTTAGGAGGCTCATGAATCTCCTCTCACCATTCATCCGATAGCACTAAGATGTATCGGGACCTCGCCGGAGGTTACGGTGGACTAGGATGAAGAGAGACATTGCTCAATTCGTTGCTAAGCTGCGGCATCGTAAATGCGTGTAAGCGAGCATCAGCGGACTCTTTGGCACCCTTCAACCCTTAGCTATTCTGAATGGAAATGGGATAAAATTGGTATGGATTTCATCACGGTGTTCCCGGGACCAAGAGAGGAATAATGCTATCTTAAATAGATTATCGACCGCCTTTCCAAAGTAGCCCATTTCTTACATTGGCGAGTATAACCGCTAGTCACTAGCAGACTTGTACATCTCCCGAATAGTGTCTCTTCATGGTGTTCCATTGGAAATTAACTTTCGGATCGAAGTCTCTTCACCTCTCGATTTTGGGAAAGTTTCCAAAATGCTATAGGAACCCATCTTTCCTTTAGCACTGCCTTTCACCCTCAATCAAGTGGTCAAGTAAACGTGTCACCAAATCCTAGAAGACATGCTTGAGCTTACATTATCTCATTGAATGGATTGGGAGAAATGCCTTCCATTTGCGAATTTGCTTATAACAACAGCTATCAATCTAGCTTGGGCAAAGCACCTTTTGAAGTTCTCTATGGGCGAAGGTGTGAACGCCTCTTAACTGGTCGAAGCAGGGGAAAGACAATTCTTTGGCGGATATGATCGAGGAAGCAGAAGAACAAGTTCGCATCGTTAGTGAAAAGTTGAAAACAGCCCAATCTCGTCAAAGAGTCAATATGACCGAAAACATAAGGCTATGACTTACGAGGTTGTGAGAAGGCTTACCTTGAGTTACTCCTCTGAAGGAACCCATAAACCGGTATCAAAGGCAAATTGGCTCCTCGCTACATTGGACCCTTTCGCATTCTTGCCAAGCGAGGAGAGTTGCCTACCAATTGGAACTACCTCGCATCTCTCCAAAGTCCACGATGTCTTCCACGTTTCTCAACTCGGCGTTGCTTCTCGGATCCTATCCGTGGAGTGGACCACAAGCAGCTTGATCTTCAAGATAATCTCACTTATCGAGAATACCCGTTCGTATCCTCGATCAAGCGGCGTACCACTCAGCGGCATAATATCAAGTTTCTCAAGGTTCAATGGTGGCACCATTACGAGAAGAAGCTACTTGGGAAAGGGAGGATCGTCTTCGACTTGATTATCCGCCTTCTTTCGAAGAACCTAAATCTCGGGGCGAGATTCTTTTGAGTGGGGTGAGTTGTCACACCTAGCTAGTTCATGCATTAGAGTGTTGCATCATGTCTATTTCATTTAACGAAACCTGAAATGGGAATGATGAACTCCAGACCCCTCTGAAACCAACTAGGGTTTACTAAAAATATTTTCGATGAACTGAAATGCCCTTCTAAAATGTCCATCATTTTGTCTTGGTTCAGAACCTCTGCCAAAAGTGATGCACAATTTCCTAGGTCATCCTAAGGTCTTTGAATTAAATCATAAGTATTTGAATTTGGGCATTTAAAATTTATAAAATATTTCAAATGCTCAAATATTCCCAAACTAAAATGTTCCATGTTGGAAATATTCCAACTAAGGACCAGATGCTGTTTGGTGAATTTTGGAATGACATAGGTATTTTGAGAAATTCAACAAACCTACAGAATAAAAACAGAAACAGAAAAAAAGGGAAAAACTTACAGCGCGACCAGGCCCACCAGCCAGCCCACTGGCAGCCCAGCCGGCCACGCTCAGCCAGTTGGCTTGGCCGAGCGAGGCAGCAAGAGTGCTCGGCGGCACCGCAGCTCGCCACGCAGCCTGCGTCGCCTGCTTCCTCTCTCGCCGCCTTCTTGCTGGGCGAAGCTCCACGTCGCGCCCGAACCCCTGGACACCTCCATTCGCTGAGCTCCTCTCCCTCGCGCTCCCACCATGGCAGCGCCCCGTCGCCCTACCGCCTTATTATGCCCGTGCTCTCCGTCATCTCCACGCCGCGCCACCGTGTCCAGAAGCTCCGCCGTCCTCTACTCCTTTGAGCAAGCCGAGCCCCGGGCGCTCGCGTGCCCCGAAGTCGCCGCACCAACCTCGCCCGAACCGCCATCGCCGGAGATCCCCCGGTGCCGCGCGCATCAGGCTCATCCCGACCGCGCCGTCCGTTCCCTCAAGACCATGTGAGCTGGGCTAACCTCTCCCCTTTCTTTCTTGCTCTCGTGCACCACTAGCGAGCACCACGAAGATCACCTTACGCACCACCGCGGGCTCGTCGCCCGGCGTGCTCCGGCCATCCTCGGCCACCTCACCTGTCCATCGCACTCACCCGCGTTGTGTTGAGTCTAACCATGCACTCCCGCACCTCACGCACACCTAGCCTCGAGTTCGTTTCAGCAAACTCCGTGGCCGCCTAAAATCGCCGCCGGCGTAACTCCGCCACCGAGGCCCAACCACCACCACCAATAGCGGCGGCTCGACCTCGACAACACGTAGATGCATTCGGAATGACACAAAAGCACTTTCGCCGCGCGTCGCTGCGCCCATGACTGGCGCCGGCGTGTCGACTTTGACTTTGACCACGGGTGGGCGGGTTGACCCACAGGTCTGACACGTGGGGCCCCCTTGCTAATTAATCCGGTTTAGTTTTAACTTAATTTAGTTAATCCAATTGTCTCTGACATGCGGGACCACTGGTCGATTTGACACTGGACCAGCCCGTTGACCTGACGTCATCATGGCGTAGTCTTGTGTGATAATTTAATTACTAGAATTACTTTTACTCAGGAAATTCCAGAAAATGCTACAAACTTCAAAAATTCATAGAAATTAATCTGTAGCTCCAAATGAAACAAATTATATATGAAAAATGATCAGAAAAATCCAATCTTTCCATCTGTACTGGTTTCATGCATGTTTACACAAGCTAACCTGCTGTTTATCACAGAACAAGATAAAGCACTTTAAATGGCAACTTATGAGTTTGAACTTTGAATCTTTGGTTCAAATTAGTTCAAACCCATCTGTTCTTAGTTGCATTAGCCCAACACACTCATTTTGCCATGTCTCATGCATGCATCATATTGTTGCATATTGTTTGGTAATGTTTGTGTATCGGTGCTCTCTGCGGCGAGTTACGCTGAGAATGCCGTGATAACCCGACGAAGAGCAATACCGGTGCACACCGACCCGTCGAACAAGCAACCAACCATTTGATCATATCGATAAAATCCATGTTCTTGCTCCTGCTCTCTTTTTTGCATTAAGACAACGCGATTCAAACTGCTTTGTGTCTCTGCGGTAGTTGAACCCATTTCCTCTGCATGACTGTCATTGCCACGATAACTAGATGAAACCCACTAGCATGTGTAGGAGTTGATTGAGCCATATGATTGTGTTGTTCCTACCTTGCTATGCCTGCTATGCTTAGAGTCGATGTCGGGTCTGGTTCATCGGGTGATGGCTAGAGTGAAATGATCAGTCGGTATGAGAGTAAGGTGTTGAACACGATTTGGTAAAGGTATCGATGAGAGGCCATGTAGGAGTACATGGTGGGTTGTTTCATTGAGGCCGTCCTTAAGCCTTGAGATCTGTATGTGTGATTTAAGAATCAGCTACTACCATACATTGGGCCTGAAATATGACCCTCTCGACTTCTTATTCACCCTAGTCCTCTGTCCGGGAGTTGCAAGTAGTTTACGGTGTTTGTAGCCTCTTGGAGGCCGTGAACAATGGTGACAGTAGAGGTGGGCTGTGATCACGGTAGGTGCGTGTACGGTGTCGGATGCCCGTTTGGTATCTCGGGAACCCTGTTCACATCGTTTGGGGCTGTGGCGAAACTTGGCCGGATCTCCTCATAGATGGAACCCAAATAGGCGATAAACACGGACTAGAGACTTGAGTGTCTAGGTAGGTCGTGGTCTACACCGCGTCGGCTTTAAGCGAAGTCTGCCAGAGCACATGTGGGTGTCTGCGCGCTAAGTGGTGAAACATGTATGAAGAAGTACACCCTGCGGGGTTAACATCATCTATTGAATAGCGGCGTCATGATAAGGACTACTTGGTTGCCTATACGGTTCATAGACAAGTAAATGGAAACTACTAAAAGCCTCAAGATAAGCGTGAGTGCGAGGATGGCTCTTAGTAGGAAGGCGGAGTGGATCCTCGGTGGTGTATTGAAGTGGTGAGTAGTGGACTCGAGTCATAAAACTATTTAAGTTGGTGTTTCGTAGGATAAGCAGCCACGAGTCAAAGCTGGCTTCTTGCAATAACCCCACCAACCCTTCTTGATAATATGCATGTATGTAGGATCGATGTAAGTCTTCTTTGAGTACCTTTGTACTCATGTTGCTTCAATTTACATTTTTGAAGATGCGAAACCCTTCGGCCGGGTTCTTCGTGGGCGTTGACATCGATGAGTAGACTAAGGCCCGGTGGTGATCTGAGCAAGTGAAGGACCATGTAGTATAGCTAGGCTTACCCAAGCCTCTTTTATTTTACTAGTTATGCGTACTCGGACAAAACACTTCATTGTTGGCTTGTATGCTTGTATGACTTGAATGTGGGTCGTGTGACCCGTGCTTGTGTGTATGCTATGTATGGCTCTCTGAGCCTTTAAATAAAATACTTGTGTCGTAGAGTCATGTTGTGATGCCTTGTTGTATTTGCACATATCGAGCATATTGTGTGTATGATTGAAATGCTTGGTATGTGTGGGATCGACTATCTAGTTGTTTATCTTTAGTAGGCTCTCTTACGGAAATGTCTCTAGTGTCTCCCTTGAGCCATGGTAGCTTGCTACTGCTCCGGAACACTAGGCTGGCGGCATGTGTCCTTCTTCGTTCACTGTATACATCCCTTGAAATGTCACGCATTAGTCTGGAGTCTGTTAGCCCGCTCTGCCCGGTTTACGAATCTGCTAGCCCGTGCTACAGCCGGAACTTACTTGCGATGACCGACACGTTCGATGATGGGTCATGGATGCTGTCCTGTAAGTCTGTGCCACTTTGGGTTTACGACTAGCCATGTCAGCCGGGCTCCTTTTCATATGGATGCTAGCGACACTATCATATACATGTGCCAAAAGGCGCCAAGCGGTCCGGCGAGCAAAGGTAAGCGACACCGTGGGGATACCGTGCGTGAGCCGCAAAAGTGATATGAGGTTATTCTGAGCTAGATCGATGTGACATTGAGTCGAGGGTCTGGCAGTTATGGTAGAAACGGGGATGTGTATCAACAAGAGACAATAAGAAAGGTTCTGCTTGAGGTCTTAATCGAAAAGAATCCTTACTGGCGGGTCCTGCTTTGCGTCTGCGCCCTATGTCTCCGTTGTGCTATATCACGGGCGGGGTGTAGCATGTTGTTCATTGTAAAAGAAGAAGTTAGTTTGGAAAGATATCGTGCCAAAAATGTGTTTAAAAGCAGTATGATTTTTTTAAAATGAATAAAGTTGAGCTTTATTGGCTCTCATTGTTCATCTTGCAGCCCTTGTAAAGGGTATCGGCTAAAACCCCTAGTTTATTTATGCGGACTTCGCCTAGCCGTGTCGGGGTCTTGAAATGACCTGTTTTTAGGGGCTTTGATTAGCAAGGCGGATTAGCGTGTGGCTGTCAAAAGGCAGTCTCGCGTTCTTCGTGGTCGAGAAACACTTTGAAGTTACCTTTTAATGAGATGATGCCGCATGGACGGGCATTTTAAGTGTAAGAGACACGTAATGCGGTATTGCGTTAAGCGGATAGCTTGGCGTCCCAATAGTGCTTGATGGCTACTTTTAAATGGGGCGATATGGAAGATTAGGTTTTCGCGGCGGAAGTTGTCGGATGAACGAACCCGACTTCTAGTAGTAGAGAGCCGTGCAATTGGCGTAAGGGCCTGGCGTCACTCCTTTAAAGGAAGTGCTGCTATGGCGAATTTTGGTAGGGTCTATCCCCATTTTGCGGATTGTGCCCGGATATAGCAGGTTTAAATCGCTGCCTCCATCCATTAGGACTTGTTTAAATTGTAGTCCGTCGATTATGGGCTTCAATATAAGAGCAGTCCTTCCTGCGTTTTGAGTACTTCTGGAGTAATCCTGATGGTCGAAAGTAATTGGTTTTGACATCCAATTTCGGGACTCCGTTGGGGTGGACCGTACGGTGCGTATTTTAGTAGGTGCCGCACTATTTTTCCTTGATATCACTTGAAGTGAGTTCACTGTTTTGACTTCTTGTGGGAAAGTCTTCTGTTTTCCGATGCTCTGCTTGTGGGGTTCGTCATTGTCTTCGCTTGGTGTGTCGAGCCCCTTGTGTTCGGCGTTAAGTCGGCGGGACTGCTTGAAGACAACAATCTACTGTGGGTATGGTTTGCGGGTTTCGAAGTCTTGTGGATTTGGCATATCCTATCCAAGATTTTGTTTAGGTTGGATAGCTCGTCCTTTATTGTCCTTAAGAGGCGGTGTTTTGTTATTCGACGAGAGCTTTTGAACCCGGCGTTGACCGCCCGTGCTATTTAGAGCCATTTTCCTTATTCGGCGTTGATCTTTTACTGCGTCGTGATTTCCCATTCCATCCCTAACCTTGGATGTACTCGAATTACAGCTGGTGCTGCATCTTGCTAGCCAGCTATCTTCCCCGCTCAAAAGCGGGTTATGAGAACTTATTAGTGCGGCCATTGTTCTTGGTTTTCCTAGCGAGGTGTCGGCGAGCCATTCGTCTCAGACGTTATGCTTAAAGGCTGCTAAGGCCTCGGCGTCAGAGACGATCGACTATTTGGTTCTTTTGGTGAGAACCTGTTCCAGAATTTGTGTCTTGACTCTCCGGGCTGTTGAGTTATGTGACTTAAATCGTCACGCATCAGGAGGCGGACATAGAATCCCCTAGCTTGCTCGAAAGCATTCTCGAGCTCTTCCCAACTTCAATGGTATTTTCTAGGAGGCTTTTGAGCCAATGCCGAGCTGGCCCTTTGAGCTTGAGGGTAGGTATTTTATGGCATGGAGATCGTCTCCTCTAGCCATATGTATGTGTAGGATGTAATCCTCAATCCGGACTCCGGGTCATTGTTTACGTTGTATGCCTCTATGTTTACGGGCTTGAATCCGCTAGAAATTCATGATCCGATGCCTTATCGGTGAAACATAAGCGGGTGTCTGGCGCCCACAATAGTTAGGTGTGCGTTATCTTGAATGCTCGTGTTGTGTTGCTTCTGGAGCCTTCTTTCTTGGCCCATAGATGGACTGACGGGCCATCCTTTTTCCGAGATCCTTATGTGGATCGTGTGCGGTTTGTGTCTTGGCGCTACTTGCCTCTCTTAGCTTTGTCATCTGATGCGTCTATCCGGCCGGCGGCCTCTTCTTTTTGTTGTGGGAGCTCTCGGCCTCCTCGTCGGTCGAGTGACAGCTTGCGCTTGGGTAGCTCTTTGCTTGGTGACTATTGCCGTGTTGTCTGCGGTCTTGAGTACTGCTCCATCTCATTACGATCGTCTTCCGCTGTTTTGAGCTTCACTACACTTCTTCAAACTTCTTAGCGATGGCGGCAGGCCTTTTGTGAAGGTTCTTATGCTCCGGTGGCGTGTCGGCATGAGATCATCTAATTTGTTTTCACGAGGGGATGGGTTGCTCGTCCAACTCATCCTGTTTGGATAGTTGCTTGGTGGTATGTTAAATGCGTCCACGGTTCGCCCTGCTCTGGCTGGGTCGGTATGGGTGTTGTTGTTATCGGCGGGACTTGGTGGCGCTTGCATCGTCGTTTTGGTTGTTTTGAGAATTATCCTTACGCGGCGTCCGTTGTTCCTCGTTATCGCTTCCTTTTGGTGTATCCACCATGTATCGTCGTATAACGAGGTGGCCTTCGGTGCTACATGGCGCTGGTTCTTGATAAATCTCGGCATCGTCGTCCATACCGTCGATGTCTTGGTCGTAGTCTAGCATGTCGGTTAGATAAATCGGCGGTGGCTACAAAGTGGGTGGTGGGTGGGCTTTGAATTTCTTCATCGTCGCGTCCCAACCGTCCGGACCTTGATTCGGCAGGGGCTCTCCTAATAACGAGAGATACTTTAGCGAATTCAGGATGTCGCCAAAGGTGAGTGTTGAAAGATGTCGCAGCGGTGAACTTCGATGATCGGCCAATCGGATTCGATTGGAGGGGTAGCGGCGGGAGGTTCGAGTCAAGCGAGTCCGGCACCTCGAGTCCACGAGCCTCACAAGGGACAAGGTTGGTATTTGGCTCCATCGCCGTGGATGGTAGCAGCCCCCTAGGTGGTGTCTAGCCACCCATCCTCGATCTGTCTGCAGCCGGCTCGAATTGAGGATCGGGGGCGGACTCATGTCTGGCCTCGAGGCCTTGTCCGGCGTGAGCTAAGTCATGCCCATCGTGTGATGCGGTGCACTTTCGGTACTGTGCTTCGAATCCATCGAAGATCAAGTCTTCGCGGATGTCGGCCGTGAGATTCGAACTTCAAATCTGACTGATGGCGAGCGCTTTCAATCTGCTCCGGATGGCCAGAGAATTGGCCCCGATGCAAAGCCGCCGAATCTGAAGATCTGTCAGGAGAAAAGTCTCACCTGGACGCGTCGTTATTGATGATCGAAGAGCCATCGGACCTATATGCGGCAGACGCAGAGGAACTCTCAATGAAAGCACCAATGTCGATTGTCAAAATCGGCGGATCTCGGGTAGGGCGTCCCGGTACGTGCGTCTAGGCGGATGGTAACGGAGACAAGGACCACGATGTTTTTACCGAGTTGGGCCCTCTCGATGGAGTAAAACCCTACTCTGCTTGATTGATATTGATGATATGGGTAGTACAAGAGTGGATCTACGAGATCAAGGAGGCTAAACCCTAGAAGCTAGCCTATGGTATGATTGTTGTTGTGTCCTACGGACTAAAACCCTCGGTTTATATAGACAGAGAGGGCTAGGGTTACTGAGTGGTTACAATGGTAGGAGATCTACATATCCGTGTCGCCAAGCTTGCCTTCCACGCCAAGGAAAGTCCCATCCGGACATGGGGCGAAGTCTTCAATCTTGTATCTTCATAGTCTTGGAGTCCGGCCAATAATGATAGTTGACTGTCAGGACACCCCCTAGTCCAGGACTCCCTCACTCTTCTTCCCCTGAATGGAGGGATTCTCGATCCATCCTTTCCTGATAGCCTCCTTCACGGAGGCGGTAGCTTCCTTGTTCCCCGCCGCCTTCTTCGGAAGGCGCAACCTCCGACATCTGGTTAACACGAGGATCGGCGTGGTCTCGGGGAGGGCGGACGCTGATTAGCTTTGCTTTCGCTATCACTCTATTCAAGGGACAACTCTTTTGAGAGCAAATTCATGGTATATATGAGATAGGCGTGTAATAAAGTGCAGGGCTACTTACTTGAGTATCCAGGCGATTGCAGCTCGAGACCGCATCCTCGGTCAGAATCCGGACACATTGCTTGTGATCGAAGAAAAGCTTGTACATCTCCATGGGCGTCGCGCCCATAAAATCTTTGGAGAGCTCGTGGTCCCTCAGGTTAAATTCCCACAGGCGGAGGGACAAGCGTGCTGCGAGCGAGGATCTGACGAATCAGCATGACTGCGCTACTCGACGGAGTGATCTCTCTCTAGGAGATCTTGAATCGTCCTGCGGCAAGAACGCGTCCAGGGCGGCCCCGTCAAATCCTTTATTGACCCATAGCGCCAGCCAGCGGTGGAGGACCCGGCGAAAGGCAGGTGGTGCCACCCATTTGGTGCCCCTGGGAGCTGTGATATAAAACCACTCTTGTTGCCATAGGCTGAGTTCCTCTTGAAAAGAGCCTTCGGGCCACGGAGCATCAGCATTCCAGCTTATAACAGCCCCTCCGCACTCTGCCTGCTACCCCTTGATCATCTTTGGCTCCACTTTGAAGGTCTTGAGCCACAATCTGAAGTGAGGAGTAATGCGGAGGAAGGCTTCGCATACGACAATGAACGATGAGATGTGGAGGATGGACTCCGGATCCAAGTCATGAAATTCCAGCCCATAGTAAAACATGAGCCCCCTCACGAAGGGTCCGATCGGGGCTTAGCCCCTGAAGGAAGTGAGTAGCGAACACTGCGCTTTCACCAGGCTTGGGAGTGGGAATGACCTGCCCTTGGGCAGAGCAGCCTATCTGAGGGAATTGCGGTTAGATACACAGGCGTCTCTTAGCTTTATACGTCTTCTTAAAATAGTGAGGAGGAAGGCATCCACCGACCTTATGGTCGAGAGCGGACATTATCGAAGGTCTGAGCGCTGTATCTGGAGCTTTGGGTGTTGGAACTTCGATGCGGTAGCGGATTCAATTGAGATTGAAAGAAAGGAGTGGAGCCTTGGTCTCTTTATAAAGAGGTTGAATACCAAGGGCCTTCCCCATGACCGTTTGGGACTCGCCTTTGATAGAGGAGACGTGCCAATGGGCGCGGCCAGATTACCCACCCGTATTAATGAGAATCCGGAATAAGGGACCACGATCTCTGCTTTGACAAGGCGTGCCAGAAGCGCCCTGCATCATGCGCTGAGGTGGAACAGTAAAAATGATTTGAATAAAAG